>JAHWFO010013591.1:3959731-4020089 GCA_023313115.1 Rhysida immarginata
ACACACACACACACACACACACACACACACACACACACACACACACATACACACATACCTTTGCGCTTTGTTAACATTTGCGTCGGGGTTTATACTTCTGTTTTGTTTACATTACTCCACTATCGTTGTACAATTTTCTATCATTACGAAAACGAGTAAATTATTCTCGTAGGATCCTGTAACATTGATAGAATTTGTGGAAAATAAATCCTGTTTGAGATAAAACAACTGGTTGTTTTAAAGATAAAATTGAACAGCAAAAAGTTTATGCATTTTTAGAAGATTTTCCACAAAAAGACAAAAAAGAACAACATAAAATTCAAATTGTACATTTATTTATATTAATAATGCAGAAATATAATAGTCAACATATTTTGTTCATTTGCAAAGGCAACGCCCCCTTGATAAATTTTCTCTCAAATCAGTTGCTGTCCTTGTTGGTCGATTACATAAATTTCGTAGGCTTGGAGTTTCATAAATTTCAGATAACTGTTCACTTCCTTCTAAAATATAATACCCAAGAAAGTAATGTTTGTTGAACGCACCGCACATCTATCTTTCACCAAAGCTAAAAACTTACGGCACTAATAAACGGCACCGAGAGAGAGCCAGCATGTGTGAAAGTCATTGGCCGGCAACGGTGCCGGCGCTGGCTCCGGTTTTGCCGGTGCGTGTGAAAACGCCCTTTCAGCCAGAGGGAAGAGACCAAGGGGGTCAGCCAGGTAGCTAAACTACATGGAGAATCTGCGTTCGAGTCAGTTGATTATTAAGTAGCGGAGCAATTATGGGTTTCACGATGTCCGTTTGTCCGTCCGTCTGTCTGTCTGTCTGCCTGTCCGTCCCCTTCATATTTTCTATATTTTTTGGCGCAGAAGGTTGAAACTTGGAACATAGGCCTGTCCTACTTTACTATTTACTTTGGTTTTTGTTTGGCCCACTGGGGTCGGAGTTACGGTGGTGGAAGATAGAGGGGACTAAGTGATCTATATGGCATTTGAAGTCAGGGCTGCCGCTACTTTCCTATTCCTTTCTCAAGGGGATTAATTTCTTATTACCATTGAGGACATGCGCCTGATGGCGGAAGATCGCGAGCGCTAGAGATAGGGCTGCTGGCCCCGAGAACCTAACACTTATAAGTGAATGAAAGACCAGATGTTCACCAGACATTCCTTTGTTTCTCCTAGATTCGTTGGAAGAAGATTTCAAACATTCTCTATCTGGGCTCTAGAGTGGCCGGGATAAGTGATGGAAATTATGTTCGTGCTCGTTGAACCCTTCAGAAGTAAT
Organism: Rhysida immarginata; assembly: GCA_023313115.1. NCBI lineage: Eukaryota > Metazoa > Arthropoda > Chilopoda > Scolopendromorpha > Scolopendridae > Rhysida > Rhysida immarginata. The sequence continues at coordinate 3,961,019 of JAHWFO010013591.1, forward strand.
CGTGCGCGCTGAACAGTGCATTGACGTCCATGAAGAAGCCGGATAAAAATGTAACATTGAAGGATGGACTTGGTTGGTAACAATGTTCAGGTGGTCCGTGGTACGCGTCAGACTTTCCATGAGTTGTCACGATAAGGCATGCTGGATCCATTGCTTTATGGGGTTTCTGCCAACTTTCTGCTTACCGTCGGTTCAAATAACGAGTTTCGATGTTCCAGATACCCATATGCGAACTTTAAAGGTTAAATCAACTGTCAAATGTTCCAGTGTTTCTTAGTACAATTCACCTATGACGACGGTTTTAATGACGACGGTCTCGCTCATGATTGATAGTCTTTGAGCTCAGTTAGTCTTTCAGACAAAGACTGTGGATTATTTTTCCAGCGGTTGAATTTTACGGATTTCACATCTTTCGAGAATCAGTCAGATGCTCAGTTATTAGCTTTTATTTCACTGTAACTTGCTGTTTTTCTGCCAATTCTTCTTGCTGTTTTGCATCTCACTTCAGGTCACTTCATGTGCATACCTGATTTGAAGGTTCTTCCTGATAAATTTGTCTTGTAAAATTCTGATCATTTTATAATTACTTAGAAAAATTTTTATTTCTGTCTCTACGATAAGACATTACTTTCAGCATATCAGCTTTACAGTTGCTGGAATCTTGTTTATTGAATTACATCGATTGAATCGATATGTCTAAAATAAGTTTGAATTCGAACGCCTTTCAGATATGCATAATTTATGTTTTATATTAACTTAAAAAGAGATTGTTCTTTAAAATAAAAATTAATTTCCGACAACTTAACCAGATGATTGATTTCCCAGAGCGAGTTGGGGGAGCTAAGGCAAACTTCGAAAGCAAGAGAAAAAGCGAATGCTTTGCATTCCACGAAGAATAGGAGGAGGGAGTGATTATAAAACAACAACCTATGATTAAAGTTTCATTGATCTTCTTTCTCTTTTATTTTTCAATACAGAGCCTGCTTTTCTTCGTTTGGGAAAACATTGAGAGAAGAAAAGAACGTTCGATCGTTTTTGCACAGAAGCCATTCATATCGACTATTAATCAAGTTGGCTCGCCTTCACTCCCTTGGCTTGACGAACTTCAGAGTTAATTATATTCAATAAGGTATTTGGAAAATTCCCTTCTTTTTCATTATCCCTCTACCCCTCTTGCCGTCTGTTTAGTTTTTCATTATTTCAAGCTTATTAAAGTTTGATGAAGTGGAAAAACATTCAAAAGAGAATTCATGGCTTGTTTATTGTTTATTAATAACAAAGGAGGGTTAATCAATATTAAAGTGCGTTAATATCAGTAATTTAAAAGAGAATATTTTGTTGTTGAAGAGAGATTTTATCCACTCCATTAATGGTACTCATATTTAATGATGATAGTGGAGGCCAAATCAAAAGTAAATAGTATTTCAGGACAAATTCAACAACACGTACGATCAAAATATATGATCAGAAGTGCTTCGTTTTTAAATTATTCCGCTACAAAGACTACAAAACTAGACTACAGTGTGTCACTAATTTTCACAGTCAGTATTGTGAGTCATGGAAAATTCACGCGGACGACACTAGTTCAAGATCTATGTGTAGACTGGTATAGTCGGTGACTACCTGTTCGTTCCATAAGTTCTGACTGTACGTCTTATTGCAACGTATACAGGCAGTTCATCATTAATACGCTTCTGGATGTTAGGACAAGAATGTGGTTTATGCATGATGATGCTCTCGCGCATTTCAGCCAGTGTGCGGGAGACGCTCACTAATATACGAGGGACGTTCAAATTTGACCTGGACTTTATTTTTTATAAAATCAAGAAACTACAAACTACAAAACACACACACACACACACACACACACACACACACACACTTATTTCTCAAAGAACTCTCCTTGCTTATCTACACATTTTTTCCAGCGTTCTGGGAGCATCTGGATACTCTCTAAAAATTGTCAGGCTGATGTCGTTAGGATAGCCTTTTTCACTTCCTCATTGGAGCCAAACCTCTCCCCTCCCAAGAACTCTTTCAATGGTCCAAAAAGTGACAGACGCAAGGGGAGAAATCCGGGCTGTAAGATGCCCCATTTGAGTTCCGTCAGTCTGTCCACAGTCAGTTTGGCTGTGTGTGGCCTGGCATTGTCTTGCAAAAAACAACCACCACTGGTAAGGTGTCCTGGTCGCTTTTTCCTTAGTGCCGGCTTCAGGGACGTCCTCAAAATGCCACGGCAGTAGTGTGCATTTATGGTTCGACGTTCTTCCAGAAAATCGACATGAATGATACCCTTAATGTTCCAGAATACAATCGCCATCACTTTCGTTGCCGACGGTGTCATCTTGAATTTCTTCGGTCGTGGTGAGTCAGTATGTCGCCACTCCATGCTCGCACGCTTGCTTTCAGGAGTATGGTGATGAATCCAAGTCTCGTCGGTGATCACAACACGTCTTAAGAACTGTCACCTTCCCTGTCATATCACTGCAGCGGCACGGAACATATTTCCACCTGGGTGGTTTTGTGATCCTGGGAGGGTTGTCCAGGGGCCCATCTGGCACAGATCTTGTTGAATTTCAGCTTATGATGGTCTCCACACTGTCAGTGCTGATGTTCAGTATTGAAGCCAATTCTCGGACACAATTCGCCTGTTGTCCCTTATCAGCTCATTTGTTTGTGCGATGATGTCATCATTGACAGCAGTTGCTGGCCTTGCCTTATGAGGTTCATTGCCGGTGGATTCTTGCCCTCCTTCAAACATTTGGCACCAAGCAAAGACGGATGATCGGTGAACTATCTTTGAAGGCTCTGATGAATTTCAGATGCTTTCACACCTTCTTTATGGAGAAACTTGATGATTATTCGTTGCTCCACTTTGGTCGACATATCGCTGTCCGCCTTTTTGTTTAAAGAAACAGTCGATTGTCATGGCAACCGGATGAGTGGTGCTGCATTTGCATGACAGGCGGTAGCTGCCATCCCAACAATGAAAGTTTAGATTTTTGCAACAATGAAATTTACAAAAAATAAAGTCCAGGTCAAATTTGAACGCCCCTCGTATCTGTGGGGACACATCTGTGGTCCGTCGTATCTATGCGTGCGTCAACGCAGGTAGAGGATATTTTGAACATTGACTTGTGAGATTATCAATACATTATGATATTGTATAAACTAAAATTGGGCCATTCTTTTATGGACATATATATATCAAGTCTATATGATTCATGGTCTCATTACGCAAACGAATTGAGAATGCCAAACATTACGTGATTACTTGTATAGAGAACATTTCATTGTAGGTCATTATTAAATCGAAACTCCCTGATATTACCAAAGAATGGATCGATATTCGTGGTCAGCGTCACATTCTACACCTGATTAATATATCATACACTGTGTCATTAAAAAATTAAATAATGGTCGTATTAATATAAATCTGTTTTCTTTTATTATTCGAAATATGTTCCTCCTGCATCGATACAACGCTGGGAGCGATTCCGAAGTAATGAGCAGAACGAGCTCCGATTTCGGAATCGAGTATCCTTGTCACGACGACTTTGATTGCTTCAATTCTTCGTATCGGTTTCCCTTCATCGACGTTTTTTTTTTTTTTTTTTCCTATTTCGGAAACAAAATAATTGTACGTTCCTGGATGCGAAGAATAAGCTGGAATATCAGGACATATAATTGTTTTCGGATTTGAAAATGCTTGACGGCGGCGGCGCATTGTCATGCAAGAGAAACCAACTGCCAGGATCTTTGTATTCGGGTCTTGTTCGTAGAATTTTTCCTCCACAAACTTCCTAAAACATCTGAATTGAATTTACCATGTGACCTTTGACTCTCTGGAAAAAATTTTCGATGAACAATGTCTTTAGAATTTGTGATTCTTAAACGGGCAATATCTTCTGACTTGGTGAGCTAGGCGACTTCTAAATTTCTCTCATATCATTCCGAAGTTAAAATTGCTTGCTATGAGTTTACATACTTTCTGCACGAATTCAGACCATTCAAATTCTTGTGTATGGGACATTATCGCCCTAAGCTTCCTTCAACATTGCATATTTAAAAGAGAACGTTAATGCTTGTGAACTTAAGTTAAAAGAGATTAACTTAAGAACGTTATAAATAATTATAAATAAAACCTCAGTGTCGTGAAAATTTTATTAAATTGTGAAATGAAAGATTATAATATTCATTTGAAGATTTTTTTGGTCAGATCTTTGGTCCAGCGATGGTTTTGGGGCGACGCCTTCCGAGACCCATTTGAGAAGGCCAAAGCCATAAAAGTCCATGGGGGAGGCGTCAAGTGACTTGACAGGGATAGCAGAGAAGGGTATTGCACGAAACCTGTCTCTTCTTCTATTTGTACCATGAAATTCTGTGTAGAGCGCGCAGTGTGGCTGGACGCCTTATCTTGATGAACAGAAACTTTGTTGCTCTCCTCTCCGTACAACGTCGAGATCTCCTCCTTGTAATGAGGTTTCAAAATGCTCTTGCAGTCGTAATTTACGTTTAACTTAGCGTTTTTCTCCCTCCGACGAAGTTGCAACCGTCCTTTTGAGCAGTACCCCGCCACCACCATGAAGCCAACGCTTTCGGAAAACTTTCAAGATATTTGCGTACCCAATCAGTCCGGTAGGCATCTGCCTACCCTTTCCATCTGCTATACGGTAGGTAATTGCACGAACCTTACCACAATCTGTGAGGTAAAGCCACGCTTCATCCAACGCGACAACAAGCCGCCATTTCTCGCCCGCACGGTAGCCTTTGTAGAGTTTGCGGGCGTTGGTTTTGCGTTCAGGGATGTGACATGAATATAAGAGCATGAACCTTGGTTTTATGGAATTTGCGCAGGCCAAGTTGCATTTAATTATGCGGTTTACCTTTGACGCAGATGTTCCTGCCTTCTGAGCTATGGCTTTCTGTGTCGGAGGGTTTTCCTGTGCTACTATCTTCATGATCTTTTTGATTATGTTAGGTGAACGGCTGGGATTGGGTCTTTTCCGAGGTAGTTTTTCATGGGTGAACTTGTCAGGAACGGCTGAATTACATGTGTCGGCCAGAATGGAGTTAACAGTAGGCTTCGATAACGAAATTCCTTCCGTTTTGCACTGTTGCACGATGCGTATGGCACTAAATCCCGCCTTGGAAAGCGCTCGTACGTACCCTCTCCAAAAATCATTAATTTTTCTAGTCATGCCTGGATTTTCTGCGCTCGTTTCCTGCACATTCATTTATGGAATGCCCACTGATACACCACCTGATTTACATTGCCGGGGAGGGGAATCCAAAATCGGCTGAGTTAAGGCGAAATGTCCCTCCATATTCGCGGTGGTGCATTTGTTCAGTGACTTTTGTTCAACCACCTTTTGCCGAAAGCAATTCTCGCCCACTTTTCCACTTCTCATAAATGGCAGCAACTATTGATTTGTGATTTTATACATACTAAACGAACTCGCAGCACATGACTTTTTAATAGGCTACGCGCTCCTAACGGCAAAATAGGAGGTGCTCGATTGTTTATATGTGCGATGTTTCAGATGTTGTCCTTTAATGCGTTTATGGTATTTATATTGTTTTCGTATACACGTTCTTTTAGATATGACCACCAATTTACAATCTCTAAAATGTCAATAACGTGTGAACGCGAGCTTTGGTTAAATAATAAAACGAATAGACACTCGAAGAAAGGCGGTGTTCTTTCCAGAATCGAAGCTACACGACCAAACTATTTTAGGATCCTGCTAAATCATTCCTAGCAAGAGGTTGTCGATGTACCGACCAATGAATAAAGGATTTAGTAGGTCATTTCCTCCACAACCGTATTCCCGCTCAAACCGCCCCATTTCTCCTGCAGCTACCATATTCCCCTGACTTGTCACCGTTTTCACTTTTGGCGCCTTTCCAAAGCCAACATGGTGGATGAGATGCTGGGAGAGCTGTTGGAGAATTCACAGGGGTACGCCTTTTTAGAAATGTTTAATAAGTTGAAGGAACTCTCTTTTCGTGAGTGTGGGGTTGTCTACGCTTGTGCAATCGTTCACGGTTTTTTTATATTGGTGGTTAATGCTTTTAGACGTGAGATGGTTCAAATCTCTTTTCTAGGAATATCTTTAATCACAACGAATCAAATTTATTTATTTATTTATTGGTGTAGCATCCCCAGGGAGATAAATTGAGGAAAGGATAAATAGATCCTTGATAAAGCCAGGAATAAAAGGCGAAACCGGTCGGAATTCTGTATGATTTTTTTCCCGCTGTGTACTGCAAGGCCTCCATAAACTTCATCAAGGATAAAATACCCTAAAAAACCCACCAATATGATAATTGAAAGATTTACACCCAGAGTGAAAAGGTAGTCAGACATTAACTTATCATCATGGAGCTTGAGATGAATGCAATTCCTTGTTGTACAGCTGATATAATTGATTTCCTGACGTTTTGTGACATGGAGTTCCAATTGTTAATAGTATTGTATACCGAGATTATACAAGGTATTACAATTTTATACCTTTTAGTTGACTCATCTGATGAGCTTTGGTTAATCAAGTCCATACGCAGTTTACTGAGTGCGAAGGCTCGTTATATGCTCTATATAGCTCTTTTAAGTTTGAGTTGACTATAAGCGTAGAGAATATAGAGTCCTCGTCTTTGCATTTCTCAGTGATTGATTCATAGGCTGCTCTTATACATACTGACAATACTTGGATTCACTAAGAGTCTGCAGTGGAGAAAGTGGAGTTTTCGCTGTTTTCGAAGGTAGCCGCTAGATGACTTCACGTCAGCCGCCATTAAGAGAGTGTTTTAGAACCTATGAACTGTGTGAGGTTTGGTGCCTTTAGGCTCTGCTTTAAGGTTGTAGAAGGAGTAATCGGAAATTTGAATTTTTACCGAAAGCTGAAGACCCTGGTTATCCAAATTAAATAGGAAAAACATTGATTCAATGAGGAACTTATCGGTAAATTTGTTTCCTAGGCCCTTTTATTTTATTTTTTTTTTGGTTGGATTGATTTTTAAGTACACTTCAAGTCTTTTTGAAAATTAAACGGTCAAATCCTTTTTAATGTGTTGAATAAATATCTCAGAAAATTTATAACAAGAAATTAAGCCTCCCGAGGAAGGTATAGGAAAATAGCGGAAGCGGTTCATCTATTTTTACCTCCCAATTTTTTTATTATTATTATCAAAAAATTGATTTTCTCGAACTCAGTATTTAGAAAATATAAAAGAACCCTATCTTCTTTCATGTCTCATCATTTTCGATCGAATGATATTTCACACTCCATGTTATCATATTTCTAAACACCAAGTAACCTCCCACTTGAACCGCTTTGTGCAGTTTCATGCGCTTGACAGAAAGGAAATAAAGACCACAGATTTGGAAAACACGTTTTCCTGCAACATATGCATCATGTGGGCGTGTTCTATGCTTTATGAGACAGTGCAAGAGTTACAAACGAATTTGGAAACTGGTCACTGCGATGAATGGGATTTGCTTGTGGAAGTGCTGTAAGCAAACTGGTTTGTTCGTTATTCCAAATAATTGTTAGTTGTCTGCGTTTCCTCCTGGTTTGTCAGTTAATACTTCTTAAGAACATTGTTTATCGTTGGGTTAAGAGTTTTCTTTTCTCATCTTATACTTTTATTCGTTTGCGTTTATATTTATCCCAAAGTGGATACATTTATATAAATATAAGGGGTACATATATGTCATTAAATCCATCCATATGTAATCACTTGCCTATTGGTTTTAACATGGCATATTATTGATTGATTAACAATTTGTTATTTAAGGGCATTAGTTATATTTTTTATGTGTTTATAACTTTCTGTTATGTATTTATTCAAAAATTTCTCCATTTACTTAGTTGTTAGAATTTCATTCTCCACCCATGTTCAATTTCTTCTACGATTGACTGGGGATGAAAGAGTGCCCATACGGGTGCAATTAGCATTATGTGTTAATTAGCATGGGGTTATAAATTGCTCACATTTTAAAACCTTGTAAATTTTAACTAAAGATGGTTTAAAACAGAGGTTTTAAAAATAAAAATCAAGTTTGTTGCAAATTTGAACCTGGATATAGCTGGTTTTAATTCATTGTGCAACATGGAACAATTCAATCTAAGTAAAACCACAGATGAAAGATATGTTTCATCTGCGGCGGTAAAACCGTCTCTTCTACTCATGTAATTAATTCCCTGCACTTCCGTGTGAAATTGGAGTGGTTGCGTCTCAAAATTTTCCTCAAGTTTAAAATTATAAATTTATATTTATGTATGTATTTAAATTAGTTTAAAATGATTAGTGATTACTGTCATTTTGGTCAGAACCTTCCAACCCTCCTTCGTCATTCTCCGTCAGCATTCCGCGATACCCCCTCCCCCCTTGGATAGATGACGTAATTTGTGAACGACCCCTTATGACAGCGATATGTATATACTGCGCATGCGCGAGATCAAAATACTTCTAGTATTTATAAAAATTTGTTTTCGTTTCTATAATAAGGAATTCGCTAACATACACTTTATGTTTACGGATTAACATCACATTTATAGGGATTAATATCCTTTTTACGTAGGACTAATTTATTTGGCTAGGAAGTATCCCTGCAAACGACTAGGCAAAAGGGCACGTAACACATTTCTCCACTGCAAACTCTTAGTGAAGCCAGGTATAGATAATTTATCACGACCTCTGACAGTTTTTAAACAAAGTAGCTATGGCACCACGTTGTTGTCGCTGGAGGGCGAGACTAGCATTAAAAAGAAAGCTTCGTGCTTGAAGGGTTTGTTTTTATAAATGAACAACGCATTGGCAGACTTCGAACGTGGTATGATTGTAGGAGCTCGGAGCCATGGAGCGAGTATCAGCGAAACCGTGGCATTCGTGAAATGTTAAAGAGCAGCTGTTGTTAAAGTTTTTAAAGATTGGACTGTCAGCCTAAAAAATGGGCCTGAACGTGAACTTGTGGTCGTCATCGACTAGTAAGTACTCGGGTGGCACACAGAATATCGAAATATCATTCCTGACCAAGTTTATCCTGCCACCTTGATGGTTTATCCCAGTGGAGATGGCTATTTTCAACAAGATAATGCATTCTGCCATAGTACAGGATTGGTTTCGGGAACATGAAGGAGAGTGTACTTTTCTTAGGTGGCCACCACAATCTCCAGATCTTAATCCCATTGAGCTTTCAGACGGGTGAATCCACAACCATCAAATCTTACACTACTGGAAGATGTTCATCAAACATGATTTCACATTGCACAAACCACCTATAAATCTCTCAAAGAGCTCATGCCAAGAAGAATCGACTCTGTATTAAAGGCAAAAGGTGGCTCAACGAAGTATTCTGTTATAGTGACCTTAAGCTTATTGATCATTACTTTCGACGTTGAGTTCCACATAGGGTTGGCATAGTCGCAAGTAGGTATCAATTTACGTTTAATGACCAGGATAAATTCTCTAAAGGTTAGGATCTTCTTTAGCTTTATTTTTTATTAGAAAAGCCAAACGATTTAGACATAGAATCAGTACTTCAATATATTTTCTAAAGCTGAAATGAGATAGATTTTGGATAAGGCTAGATAGGATTTGAATAGCCTGGTTCATCGTTTAGAAAGGTCTTTTCTATAATGAGTTCCATCTTTAAATGTTTGCTCGATTTTTATAGATATACAAGCAAGTGCTTTAAGCTTTTTTTGAGCGTTTCTTACTTTTGCTGTGTCCATTTCAAGATTACACATCCCTTGCTGTGAAGGATGCTTCTTAGTAAAAGAACATATCGATTTTTTTTTAAAAAAAAGCTTTAATGGGAGGGCCTCCCAAAATACCGTTGAAATTTCTCTAAATCGATTGCCTACCCCTCTCTAATATGAGGCACAATTGTTCCTGGGAGAGAAGCGCCATAAGCATTCGCTCACTGTTAACAACTGATGTTTAAACGATGAATGCGGATCACGGAAGGACTTGAACAGGGAAGATTGCTATGGGAGATAGAGGATAAAAAAGAAATGGTGGGGTGGGGAGTAAACGGGCCAGTACCATGACAGAAGACGAAGAAGAATTTTCTTTTGCTGCTTATCTCTTCTGTATTGCAGTGAAGTCAACTTCAAGGCGGGCGATTTTTTTTTTTCTTTCTTTTGCTTTCTTCTTCCATCTTACTTCTTCCTTAATAAAAACATTGGCAAGTTTTCAAGTCGTTTCTTTCCCTTACCCTCTAGAATGTTGTGGGTTTAAAGTTTATTTTTTTCTATAAATACATCGTTTACAGCTGCGAGGTTCTCTCATATTGCTGCGCGACCTCTGTTTAGGGTTTTAACGCGGTAATTGCTTTTGCTTATGATATGGAATTAATGTTAATCGAAAGAAGCGAGCATTCATAGGAGAAATAATGGTTAATACATTGGGATGCAATTTGAAAAATGTGGTCGTTAATAATAAAAGTCAGTTTTAAAAAACGGGAAAATAAAGTTTTATTTTGATTTAGTTATTTATTTATTGAATGTAATTTAAGTCAAACTACACGCACTGGCCAATGAATTAGAAACATCTGTTTAATAATTTATTGGACCCTCTTTGGCCCAAATTAGAGCGTATGCGTCACTAAGGTATTGAAGAATTTGTAAGTCAGTGGAAGACTAAGCGATACCAGATATTCTCTTAGTTCTTTTAGCTTAGGAGGTATTAGAAGACGACTTAACGTATTTTCGCACCAATAACCCGTGAACGAGAAAACTCGCCCCCCTGAATAACCTGTGAAAATTTCGTTTTTAAAAAATTATAAGCCCCGCACCCTTAATTTCTCCGTGAACTAAACTCACGAGAATATACTGAAATAACGGCATTTTCTTTCCGTATGTTAGCTATTAAAAGGATCTCTATATGCTCCTTAATCTTATCATTTTTTAAAAGTGCAAAATGGGGGGGTCCCGAACTTCGCGGATGGATGTGGCTGTAACAAAAGAAAAAACATTTATAATTAACAAGAACAATATATACAATATACAGTTCTTTATATACAGTGCATTATTTCCTTTTTATTTGAATTTCCCGTTGCCAAAAACTAATACGAAAGTAACTTCTCAAAAAGCTGCATTCTGTCCTGATGAACTACAAACGAAATTAGCGTATAATATATGCATCACAGTACTTTAATTATACAGTATATACGATGTACGAGTTCAATTTTTTAATTAAGTGCTATAATCTTCCCTGTAAAGTTCTGGATTACTAGTCTCTTGGATTCCCTCTGGTGCCAAGTTTGCTTAGTATATTTTATCATGGTGACTAGAGCGGTTGGGAAAGTTCAGAATCCGCCGTCATTGTTAAAAAAAAATAAAAAACCGCACCCACCTAAATTTCCGCATCCCCCCTCTTTGGGGGATAAAAAACTGTATATTCCCCGGGTGTTGACGCGAAAATACGGTTTATACAGACAACGTAAGAGGGAAAAAGAAAATATTGGCTCTGTCTGTGCGTGGTACGTGCTTTTGCCTTCCCAGAATTCATTCCGCATTCAATTATTTTGATTGGTTGAGCCACTGCCGCCGCAGCCGCCCGAGTCCAACACGCCTGCTCTGCCGACGACGCGCGGCAGTTCACCGCGCGGTTCGAATTACAGTAGAACCTCGATTATCCGAGCCTCTATTACCCGAATTCTGTTATTCTCTAATTCAACTCAAAAAATAAGGGATTTGGCTTTGTCGAAAAAAAGATAGTGTAGCAGACGAAGATTGATGATTTTATTTTCACTCCTGCCTAAGCAAAATGTGTTACATGTAATTTTTATTGTAACATACACTGTAGAGTACTGTACCTTTAAAATAACATTAGATACTTACAGGAAGAAACGGAGCCAGACACTGTGGACACGGAACGACAAGAATAGCAAGAAACCACTAATCCACATCAACATTTTATTCGAACGGATGCGCACTTCGGCAGCTAAGCTGCCTTCGTCAGCGTATACAAGAAATTGATCTGTACAGAAAGTTCTGTTCAGATGAAACAGAAGACAATCGACAATCGAACAGTGAAGTGAAAAGAAAGACGCGAGTGGTCCAGGAGCCAAGCTCACTTTGCACGCTCGCCCAAAGAGTAAACCAGAGGAGGTACACTGAACTGGGTGAGAAGCCTGATGAACCTCTTAAGTCCTCCAGAGAAGAAGTCCCCAGAAGGGACGAGAGTAGATTGTAGATTGACGAATAGAGTCCCAAAAAATCAGCAGGATCTAAAAGATCCAATAGTTGGGGAATGCGGCCTTGTTAACGTCATCAAAGCAGACATTCAAGATATGGGGCGGTCTTCGAAACCTGAGGGGATTCTTTACAACGAGTGGATGGTCCAGAATACCAGAAACCAGGGTGTTTTCATGATTCTCCATCTTGAGTAGCATGTTCTTCATAAGTGTCTGGACAAAGGTGCCTGTGTGGGTCATCCCCAAATCGTCATAGATAGAGTGGTTGTTGGCAACTCTTCTGTCAAGTTGGGCAATGGATCGGAGAGCAACATTTTGGAAGGTCTGGAGATCCTTCCACCTAGATTTGCAAATAGAAGCCCAAGCAGGCATTCCATGAAGCAAAATAGTACGAATCACAACCTTGTATATCAAGAGTTTGTTATCTACACCAAGAGCGCTGTTTCGCCCCAGAAATGCAATCAAACTGAACTTCGCTTTCTTTGCCTTGTTGAGCGCGTATTGGACTTGGTCGTTCCAGTTTAGTTTGGAGTCGATCATGACACCAAGATATTTATAGCTTTTTACCCACTCAAGTTTCTTGCCAAATAAGAAGAGGGGCTTTGGAGGGTTTTTGCATTTGCGAGTGATAAACATGACCTTGCACTTTTTGACATTCAGCTTTAATCGCCACTTAGTGAACCAGCTCTCGCACTGATGTAAAGCTTTTTGTAGTCGAGTGATGACATGTGCTGGGTTTCGTGCCCAGGTCATGATGGAACTGTCGTCAGCAAACATGTAAAGATTACACTTTGCAAACTTGGGGAAGTCATGGATAAAGAAGTTGAATAAGGCTGGCTCCAAGACAGAGCCTTGGGGTACACCAGCATTTACATCGCAGAGTTCAGACAAGGAGTCTCCAACCTTAACACGAAAAGTCCTCTTTGACAGGAAGGAGCGAACCAGAGCAATTAGATCGTCAGGGATCCCGTAGGTAATCATTTTGTAAGTGAGCCCATCATGTCAGACTTGGTCAAAGGCCTTTTGGACAACGAGGAAAACGAGACCACCAAACATAGAGAGGTTTAGAGGACCGTTTAAATCAGCAACGAGCCTCCATAACTGAAGCTGACAAGAGTGGCCTGGACGGAAGCCAAATTGCTCACTACGAATGAGGTTGTTTGCCTCGCAGTACTCGTTGAACCTCTTGAGTATAGTGCGTTCAAAGACCTTCGAAAGCATGGGCAACAAGCTAATGGGCCTATAACTTGTGGGAAGAGCAGGATCCAGTCCAGGTTTAGGAATGGTGATGATGACTGAGTCCTTTTAGCCACTAGGGAAATGGCCGCTAAGCCAGCAGTCATTCATGACCTTAGTGATGATGCAGATAACACTGGGAGGCAAATTCTTGAGAGCACTGTTGATAATGGTGTCGATGCCGGCTGCCTTTTTGCTTTTCAGGCGCTTTATGATGTCCAATATCTCAGAGGTGCCCTTGACCTCACGAGTGATATTGACCAGATCATCCTCTTTGGGCGTAGAGAATTGGCTCATCAGTGAATCGGCGATAATTTGTGCTTTGTCCTGGTCATTGCTAACGAAATCGCCACCCTCTGTAAGCAGAGGAGGGAGAACAATAGTCCTGTTGCTTTTAAGGGCCCTGACCATACTCCAGAGAGAGTTATCCTGGACGGACAGACTTTTAACTTTGTCGTTCCATCTTTGATTCCTTAAATCCTTAATCTGATCACTAACCTTGTGGAGAACTTTATAACTTTGTAGGGGTGTCTATCCATGGTTATTGTCTTGTCTCAGTTTGAGTGGTCTGCGGCAACACTTTGCCACTATCCTTTAACATATTCATTAGGTTACCCAGACACCTTTGAATTTTAACCAATTCGTCGTGGTCAGCGACTCCCTTACCAATAGAAGCAGAAGCAACGGATGCAAAAGTTCTTCCTTCAGCTACTTTGGAAGTTCTATTCCTTTTAACTTGTGAGTATTTGGGACACTTAGTATAACTCGATGTGTGCTGGCCTTCGCATCGAATACATATTGGTGCATTCCCTTGACTGGTGGTCGCCCGCGCACTTGTTGCAACGCGGCGACTCGGTGCAGCCCTGGGACACGTGCCCAAAACGTAAGCAATTGTAATATTGTAAGGGCTTCTTGTTGCCCCTAAATAATTCAACTGTTACAGCAAGTGGACCAATGTGCTTTAAATTTAGGAAAGACCAATAAATTGTGCTCAGTGTTTTGTAGGAGTACTAGAACCATTGGCATCTCAACTTCACCATTTGCTTTTTTAAGTCTAACTGCCTTATCGGGGAAGTAGTTAGCGTTTCTAAGGTCTGAGCAAAACTCTTCATGTCATACGTTATATCTACATTACGGACAACGTATTTTAAGTTTCTCAGATTTGAGCTGATGATTCTGGATTTTAAGTACACCATTCATTTTGATTCCTGACACGAGGGTTTTATGTGTCTCCTCATCGTGGCATTTAACCTTGATAGTGTCTGTGCAGTAATCTTATCTAAGGTTACGAGATTTTTTTATCTCATTTAGCACTGCCTTAATCGGTTTTCCGTGATGTCTAACGATAATAGGGGGAATGTAAATAGTTTTCTTTTCACTTACCTTAATCTGGGAATTTTCCGTCCTAGTCCCCCTTCTGGGTTTTTTGCTACGAACAACTGGCCAGGCACTGTCTTCCACTTCTCCATCACTTCCGTCAGAATGGCTTCTTTTGTTGCCACCGTTTGTCGAACAGTCACGATCATCACTTATTTCCATGGACTCCAGTCCATGCACTTTGTTAGCAAGCGAGATAGGTTGAAAATTTTCTCTTACCTTATTATCTTCCGTGGAGTTTCCCGCCTTTGGAGTCCCGGAACATTTCTCAAAGGCTTTTCTAAAATCATTTATCTTGTTGATGACGTCTGTACGAGAGTTTTGAATTTCCGTGTTGATTCCATTGAATTTCTCGTCAAAACTTGTTCGTAAGGAGTCGACCTTCGCCTCCAGTGCATTGTACTTAGAGTTTATAACATTCCTGAGAGTTTCTAGCATTTCATTAAATACTAGGTCAAATGCAGCAAACCTAGGATCCAAACAAGCATCCCTGTAGGCCGTCAGGTGCTAGCAAAGACTCCTTTGCCCACTTCAACGTGGTTAATTTGGACGAAGCCATCATATATAATGTATAGAACCAAGGGGGGGGGGGTAACCTCGCAGCTAGGTGTGTGCTAAAGAAGCCGTCCTAAGAAGGACGCACCTAGCTTTAAGAAAAAATGAACAAGTCAGGTTTGCGAGAAAATTAATTCTACGCCAGGGCCCCACTCGTGAATGATTAGAATAATAATAGATGATATGAAAAAATGTCCTTAGTTAGGTTTGCGAGGAAATTAATCCCAACGCCAGGGACCCAGAAGGATAATGAGCGTCTCGATGTACTGATTTACGGGAATATTAATTCCAACGCCAGGGACCAGCACATAAGACGTAACAGGAGGTGAGTATCGCCCTGAAAAGGGCGCACCGTGAAATGAGAGTAATGAAACGATACCTGAAAAGAGAGTAGAGTGATACCTTGAAGAGCTAATCCGTTTTGATCGTCCTGATCGTCCTCGATGAAACAGAAGAATTACAAAGTCATATTTATAGAGAGACAAAAGTAGATACAATCCAATTACAAAATAAGTAAATAGCAAATAAGACCCAATTGGTCAGTCCAATCCAGGTTCGTAGTTTGTGGCTCCTGTATCCATTCCATTGGTCAGTTTGGGAAGATGAAGTAGTTTTGCCACTTCCTTCAGTTGTGACATGTCCAAAGGGCCTGCGTCACTGTCCATTTTGATGTGGATTAGTGGTTTCTTGCTATTCTTGTCATTAGATACTTAATTGACTTGTTTCCTATTTTTTCAACCTCGATTATCCGAACCACCTCTGGTCCCAATCAATTCGGATAACGGAGGTTCTACTGTAATTGAAAAATACTAGTAGTTCGCCGTGCGGCACTCCAGGCGAATGCCGCGGATATGCCCAAAACCGCGGCCGCAAGGGATTTGTGGAACCGATTCTGACTGGCTATAGTATGTGCGGATTCACCAAATATCTACACTGTTTAGATATAAGAAATCCACCCGGAATCCGTTTGTGACGGAATCCGCGCGCCTTTATATTTTTGTGAAATGACCGTGCTTGCGGAAAAACATCTCTTCGCGATGCCTGCTCCGCACGCAAACCGTAATTGTGAAACATCCTTTAGTCTGTTCTCTTTAACGGCTGTTAGCTTCACCTGACTGCCGCCGGCGAGACGACAATGCTTCTCATCTTGGGGTAATAACTAATTCAGTTCTTCGGGGTTTTAATTTTGATCATTCAGATCTTCTAATAACTATTTCATCATCATCTGGGCCTCTCTTGAATGAATTTTGTAGTCATGGCTCAACTGATTTAAGGTTTACTCGCTTATCTGTTTAATATATCCATTCTTATCATGGCATTAATTAAATTCTCTGGAAGTGGCCACTCACTTGATTTCTATACCGAGTCTGTTTAAGCTTCTTATGACAAAAGTAGCTTAACACGCGCGAAATATATTTGCTCAGAGATAATCCTAATAATATTGTTTGGTGGACCCGTTTCTTTATAATGTATCTACTCGGATAATAGCCGGGATTTAAGAAGGGACAAAGTGGTTATTTCCCAAAATATTGTCTCAACAAATATGCTTAGCTGGTGCATCTGCTCCCACTTACAGTCTGACAGATATTCTCAACTTACTTATCAGAGAATAAAAGGTTCAAAAATTTAGCTTAAATAACACAGCCCAACGATGAAAAAATTTTTTGGAATGAATTTGACTTATTCTTATGGTTTTTTGTGTGATGAATCCGGATCTGCTTTTAGATTTTTTTCTATGACATCACGTTTCAAAGTTATGCACAAAGACACTGCAATGTTAAAGTATCCATATTTTTGGGCCACGAGAAAATTTATCAGGCCCCAAACTCTGAATAATTTAAAATGTTCCATTGAAAAACAAGAAATCTATGGATGATAGAAAAAAAACTGAGGCAGATACGAATTCAGCGGGAAAAAAGCATAAGCACCAGATCTTAACGATAATGAACGGATATTTATAAGAGAAAAGGACGAGACACAGAAACCCTGGAATACAATAATTAATAGTTAATAAATAAAAATGAAAAATAAAATAATAATTAACAAATAACAAAATAATTAATAAATAATAAGTAAAATGAAAATAAAACTATAAAATCAAATAAAAAAGCTGACGTTTCGGATAGAGACTATCCTTTATCAAAGCAAAAAGGATAATTCTCTAAAGGCAATTAGAATATTAGAGAATTATCCTGAAGTTATGAAAAAAGTACTAAAGGACGCCTTTCTATATAGTTGGCATAGGGAACAGTAAGACGGTATTGGCTGAAAAAGCAGAAGAGGAATTTGAAGACGTGTTGGGTTAGGAGGACAAATAGGAGGTAATAAGAGGGCGACGAAAAATAATGCAATAGGATAACACATACAAAATTAAAATTATAAAAAAGTTTAGGAATGATAGGGTGTCTAGCAAAACGATTTCGTAAAATTCCCTGGGAAAAAAAAAGTTATCCCTGAAAAAATCCCTGACCGTTCCCGGTTACACAATTATTTTGACAAAGCCCGGTCGCTAGTCACCCTGTAAAATAGTATCGCATAATAAAAAGGTCACTAAAATAAGAGTACAGATAGCCTATGAAAAAAAGTACAGGGACGGACACAGAATGAACATAGAAGTAGAGAGATATGACAGAACATTAAAACTGAGACAAGATAAAAAAAAAAAAGATAAAGAAAGAAGAAAAAAGGCCCAGAGAGCCTGCGAAAAATTAGGGAATAGCTGAGGTTGAAGAGGAATATGGGAAAGGTAATGAGGGAATGGTGCCTTTGCTAAGGTTAATGCCATTAGGGGTGAGGGAATTAAATTTCCAAATAAGAAAAGACTCGAATTGTTTTCTTTCTTTTTTGTTATGGAAGTTACTACGAAGAATATAAATGCTGATTGCCTGTAAAGAGTGACCAGGGGAATTAAAGTGTTTAGCGACAGGGGTGTCAGCATTGCTAAGAATATCAAACTTATGCCCGGCAAATCTGGAGCGTATGGTATTGCCTGTCTCTCCAACGTACTGTTTCTGGCATACTTTGCAATGTAACAGGTAAATTAAATTGTGAGAAGTGCAGGTCAGGTTCTGGTTAATCTTGAAAGTAAAGGAGGAGGCACTACTGGAAATGGAGGTAGCAGGGTTAAGAAAATGACAAACACCACAACGCTTTGCATTGCAAGGAGAACATCCCTTAGTGGAAGTGCGTGGTTTGGTAATAGCAGCATGGACCAGAATATCTTTAAAATTAAATGTCCGTTTAAAAGAAACATTTGGTGGTTCTGGTAGAATGGAGTGGAGAAGAGGAGAATTGTCAATAATATGTTGATGTTTACTTAGGACATTTTTAATACTATTGAGGGTTGGATGATAAGGAAGAACTAATGTAGGTGTTGTCATGGCTGGAGAAGGTTTGGGGTTGTTGTTAGAACGAGAATTGCGATGTTTATAGATAGAAGCGCGTATGACAGATTTGGGGTAGCCTCTTGCTTTTAGGGAGTGGGTAAGGGCATTAGCATGGAAGTCCTTGCCAGACTGATTAGTGCATAATCTATGGATGCGAGTTAACTGACCTAATGGGATGTTATCCTTGCAATGGCGCGGATGGCAGCTGTCATAGTGTAAGTACTGGTGTTGATCAGTGGGCTTCTTATAGAGATTAGTAGACAATTTATTGTTAGTGATAGAGATAGAGACATCCAAAAAACAAACTGTCCTGATAGAGTAATTGTGAGAAAGTGGAATCACGTGATTTACGCTCTGAACAAAGCGAAAAGGGACAAGTACAGTCTCACAGCTCTCCTGGGTAGAAACAGCATCTTCAGCATGAAGATATTTCCGTACAAAATGAGGATTCGAATCATCCTCCTCTATGGTATGCCTGCGTGGGCGACTATATGTAGAAGCAGATGGGGTGATCTCCATTCGTTCCAGAATGTTACCCTGAGGACCATTGCCCGGCTTGGAAGAAGGACCGTGAAAAATCAATACATTCACTCAGATTTGAACATATTCTTGATGTCAGCAGACCGAGACATATTCTTGCTGTCAACATGAAGACATTGGCAATGTTTCCTTACCGGATTATTGGAAGATGTGATATCCCCCTTTTTTCTTTTTAACTTCTGACAATCGTCAATCTTATTTCTTTCATCTTTTTTCCTAATGTGGAAGACCTCTTGGGTTAGTCAGGCTTCTTGCCTACTTTAGTGTATTTCATTTGATATTTATTCTGGAATGGTGAACAAACACTTCATTGCTCGATTGTCCTCCTATTATCACTTTTAGGATAAATTTTTATTATCCTCTTTGCTTAGACAAAGGAGAGCCTCTATCCGAAACGTCAACCATTGTTTATTAGGAAGTTTAGCTAAACTTTAAATTCTCAAATTTAAAGTTACTTCAACGTCACAGCTGAAGCTCCTTCTTGGAAAGTTTACAAGATTTTATTAATAGTTAAAGAATTTCTGAACTAATGAAAAGGCGGCATTGATCTTGTTTTATTTATTAGTAGATTACTAATTGAGTAGTTGTACAATTATCGAGTTGAACAGAATAAACAATAGATAATTCCATTAACAGTGATTCGAAGCGATTTATCATTTTGAAAACTGGGAGATTGATTAGAATTGATTAATCGATTATAGCTAATAGGCATTACATGACTAAGCAATAAGGTTGTACAATGTATGAAAATGAACTTTTGTGGATTAATAAGATGGTTTGAAGTTGTTTTGTGAATCGTTTGTGACTTATTCTCCATAAGAAATTTTGGGTAAGCTTCCAACACGGATAAACAATAGGTGGCCACTACAAAGCAAGAGTGGCTATACCTCGATTGTGAAAACGGAAAGTGTTTTTCTATGACGCAGTGCTTGGCATTCAGCTACTGATGCCCGAAGATAAACAATTTAGCACGAATCCGCTCTTGTATTGTGGATGGAATTGAAGCAGTAACACAGCGCTTTTAAAGTTAGAATTCTCTATCTCCAAGCACAAGCTGCGGATTTCCCTGATGAAATTTGTAATGTGCGTTGTCATGATGAGAAATGCCATATTCATGACCGTAGGGTTTGCCACTCTTTCCATAGACTAGTAGAGCCAGTAAGTTCTAAGACCCGTCAGCTTGTGGCGCTACCGTGCGGATGTTCCACATTAAGTTTGGTTACGACACGATATTTTGCCGCATACTGTATAATCGAATAAGTCAAATGAAGTGGCCATCAAAACAACATGAAGTGGAGAGCGTTGGGCGTCGGTTTGAAGCTGAAATTTTATAATAGGAGGTATTTTGTTTTGTTGTTGCTATACGCTTTCAAGAACCAGTCTTGTGGAGTCTGGAATATCGATATATCGACCACATATCGAAATGTTCGATAATCGATATCGTACTAAAATACAGATATCGTACCAGACCTATATCACAAGTAGTTTCCATCGTGTGGCTCATCAGACCAGGGTTAAGTGCAACAGTATAATGGTGGTTGTGTGATTTGGTGACTTGGAAGATGCAAAATGGGCCATGTCGTAGGTGAAGCAGCGTACAGACATGAATTTTGGCTAAAACTAGAGCATGCCTCCATAGAAACTCCGCCGAGTATATGGAGATGTGAGTCACGCTACTTTTTTCAGACGGTTCCTGGTTGTTTGCTGCGGCAGAGAATCCGTTTAAGATGACATGCGTGCATTCAACAGATTGTCCGTGAAAATCATTCCCATACAGGCTGTATATATATCAGTCATGGGAGATGTCATGCCAAACAGACAGACGACTTGCACATTAGACCTGACGTTGAAAAAGTGACCAAAAATGGGTGTGCTTAGCAGGAACGTGTTATCGCAATAACCTTGAAAACGCCCAGTCTTATTGATTGATTGTTTCGTTAGGTTTTTGGGTGCTTCAGTAGCTGCTATTTTGTGCCCTATCTACATGACTAATAGAAACAAGTTCACGTGACTATCATCTTTACTCATTTCTGGCATAAACAGAAGCATCTATGCTCAAAACAGGATTTAAACCCCGAAACCCCAACAGATTCGAGAACTGAAAGCCTACACTCCATCCCTCTCGGCCGCCGGCTGGGGCTTACTGGGGCTCTGTTCTGTTCAAAATGCAGGCATAATTATACGAGGGGAAATAAAAATTGAGTAAATTTTTCGCAGCAAAACCGTCAGGTATTTGCAAAAATCATTTTATACATTTTGAAGAGCATATAATTCTCCACCACCCCGGGAGATGGCTAAAGCTGTTCCAAAATGGTGGATAAGCTGGAGACGTTCGAGACTATGGAGATCACAAGTGTGGTCAGGTTTCTGTGGTTAAAGGGACAAAAGCTTTCTGAAATCCATCGCGAGTTGTGTTCAACATATAGTGACACTAAAAATTGCAGTCCTGGAAGTGGAAACTCCTATGCCATCCAGCCTACAGTCCAGATCTGGCGCCCTCGGACTTTCACCTGTTTAGACCTCTAACGCAACACTTTGCTGGTACACGCTTCCAGAGCGAAATGAGGTGAAAACAACTGTTCGTTTTGTCAGCCTGCCCGAAAACTTTCTTGAACACTGGATTGGTCGTAGAGGAGCTGTTGAAAGGGGATCCACGGTTGCCAGATTTGAATCTATTGGATTTTTCTTTCTGGGAGTATTTGGAATCATTGGGTATAGACTGAAAAGATTCGCGATGTGGGCGAATTGAGGACGAAAGCTATGCCATAAACAATCATAATGGCCCCAAGATGAAATTCCGCCTATAGACCTGTTTGGAATTCGAAGGAGGACATACAGAACAAATACTGAATATTAGAGGGCAGTCTTCCTTGGCTAATTCATAATTTTAAGGATTGGGATAGTCTGCTTCTCGAGAATCAGCGATCAAAGTGCACTTTTACAAGTCCCCCTACTGACTGACATGTTCGTCTTTATCTGAATGCCAATATAGTAATAGGATTCTTTGCTGAGCACAAATACAATGCCATTGAAGTGTACAGTTTCCTTTGGTTCCACACAGGGCAAATATCCGATGTCTGTGGTGTTGCTTCAAAGACACACACTTCAGGGGAATACGAAGTCGTAGTTCAGCTTCAAGAAACCTGCTCCTAATGGTGTTATTTTACGTATCTCGAACTGCTATTATCATTTGTCTATTCTTGTTGTAGTTCGTTTGGCGTTTTTGTAACACTGTTCTCAAAATTATGGCTTCAGATGGAGATAAATTATATTGGTACACACAGTTAACAATAGTTATGAGGTCTTAAGCATTCAAGGTTCTAGTTAACCTTTTAGTCGAAGTTATCTAACCGAGATTGGAATAATACGAAGTTTTTTAAAATTCGTTTTTATGTTCTTCGTAGAAAGCAATATTGGCTTTTTAGTCCCAGCTAATATTAGACTTATTTGCTTATTTCTGTAACATGAGATTAATATAACTTTTCAGCTTTAGGGAGTTTTCCTACAGAATATTGAAATGTTTTCAAGGGTTGTTATAATGTTCGAAGGCTAACAGTGTTGTTTTAATGAAGTCTTCTTCCTCTTTTGTTTGCATTAACTTTATCGAGCATCCCTCTGAATCTTATCTTTCCCTTTCCCTTTCTTTGGGTTTTTTCTCTCTGTTTACTCTGTGTCCCACGCAAATGCTAATTCTCTTCCTCTCCGTTTTGATTTCGCTGATGCGATTGGGTCTCCATGGAAACACTTAGAAAACACTCGCACGAGGAGAAGGAACATCCCTTTTAGATGAATTGGAGCCACACTGGAAACCTGGAAACCATTCTTTCATTTCCTTTTTTTTATGTGTGTGTGTGTATATATATGTGTTTGTGTGTGGGCAAATATTCGATGAGAACTTCTTCCGCTCTTGCAAAATGAATGGCAAATTTGTTGCCGGTACAGTCATTTCATTCGAGACCGATGACCTTTAACACTCACTCGTGCTGGGTGTGATGAAGGATCATGGGAAGAATCTTGAAACCCTTTTAGAACAGAATGATTTGCTTGTTATAAAAATATAAAAATTGTATTAGGTTTCAGCTCAATGCTATTAATTGGTTAACGTGTAAGATTTTATTGCAGAGATTGGATATACATGGATGGAATATATGGAGTTTCGCTTTAATTGAATATAATTTTAATTAGTGGAACATGAAAGGTGATTAAGATGTTGATTTTAATTAGCACGGTGTTAAAGGTGAGGAATTTAGATTTGGATGTATATGTTAAAGCTCATCATTGAAAGTATCCATTGAAAATTTTAAATATTATTTCATACATGTGTCGTCGGAGATGATTTTTTTGGCTTTGGCTGAGTTTTGGTTATAACATAAACAAAAACTAAGCCGAAAACCGTTACCAATCCATGTCACCCGGCCCCATCCCCCCGAGCGCAGTAAAGAATTTTGAGGAAGCCAGTGTCCGGGCGGTACATTATAGAAACAAATACAGGGTGTTTGTGATTAAACAGTATTTAGATCATCTGTTTAATCATCCGATCTCACAACCGGAATGGCACCAAATTTGGTAGGGGACTAATGACATAGGAAGAAGGGTTCCGCGAAAAAAAAATTATAGTTCCAAATTTCGCCGATAAAAGAAAAGGTGGTGCTGTGCATTGTAGAAAAGTTACAATGAACAGTCAAATGAATAATAAAGACAAAATTGAAGTGAAACATCAATTTATTCAGCGCATTCCCAAGTAACGCGCGCTGAAGAGCGTAAGGCGCAGGTTAAGCTAAGCTGGTCCTCGGAATGTCTTTCCGAGCTTTCCCCATGTCTTTAGAGCCCGTTATTTGCAAATTCTAAGTAGACTATAATAGCCCCACCTTTTCCCCTATCGTCTGTATCACGCAATTCGTTTGACAGTGCATGATACAAATGATGTCCAAAGGCGCGACTTCTGGAATGTATGTCAGCTTCTGAAGGCACAGGTGGATAAATATTGGGTTTTTGTTGTTGTCACTGAGCACATCGCCGATTGTTGAAACTGATATTTATAGAGGCCGTTGTATTTAAGAATAATTTTAACTTTTAACTTTCAAACTACTTGGCGAGAAATTATCAACAATCTGTGTTATAGAAAAATAATAAGGGTCATTCTTTAACCATCACACACAACACAGATGGCCGCCATATCACACAGCCTCAGAAGAGCGTTCACATATCCAATCACAACAACTGCCAAGATCAGTGAAATAGCGACAACTTACAAGTTGGCGGGCCTAAACAGCTTCCCGGACAAAGTCACCACCTCCATCCTGAACAACTAAGTTTCTTCGGACCTGAAACCTACAAGCTTGCGAAGATCTTCAAGGCATTGGAGTCGCTTTCAAGACGAAACACAATAACCGGTTCCTGATCAACCCCAGAAAGAAGAAAACCGGACAGGACATCTACAAGCAACCAGGCGTTTACAACCTTGCATGCCCAGACTGCAACGCCTGTTATAAAGGATCTACGTCACGCTCATTACGTAGATCATAGGCGGTCATGGCTAAATAATGATAATAATTCCGCCTATGCTGACCACCTCGTCAAACACAAGCATCGAATGCTTCCAATGGAAGAATGCATGAGCGTGCTATGGAGGGGCGCTAATAAAGCGAAAATCCTGATCCACGAAGAGATGGAAATAAGAAAACAATGCCATAAGGACTGCAACAACCTACTAAACAACCAGACCACCTTCGAAAGAGATGAGCTCTTAGAACATGTATATTATGTTGAATTTATTCTGGTAGGGTGAGCTTCGTGAAAGCACTGCTTTCGTCCCACCCGAAGAAATGTACATTTCACTGTTCGATTGTCGATTGTCGCTCACACTCTGCAGCTGTTTTCGCCTCCGATGATGGTGTAACACCGAAACGCTAAGGCATAATAAACATTCTACCGTATCACTTGTAAGACGCTTATTCTTTTTCTTTAGTTAATGTGATCATGACTCTGTGTTATTCTTTGCCAGTTATACACCGGGTGAATAAAAAGTTTCGGAACGGTTTAATATCTCTAAAATACACGTCTTGTCAAAAAAAGAAAAAATACGTGCCAAATATTTTTGAATGCTATTTAACAGTGCCAAAATTAGCCCCCTGCACCCTCATAGGAGGTAGGATGGGGGCAGTTTTGAAATTTCAAATGGGAACCCACAATTTTTTTTTTTCAGATTCGGATTCTACGGAAAAAATTACATTTATTTTACACAAAAATGTTCTTAAAATTTTTTGTAGAGACGCTGTAATTGCAAAAAAAAGTCAAAGTAGATGGAGTTCAAGTCACTACGCAAAGATGCAATGTTGGATAACACTTTCCCGGAAAGACAGACTGGTCGAGTCGAAGAGGTGCGATAGAATGGCCAGCAAAGGGGTTGACTTCTTTTATTGGGGATATTTGAAAAGTCAGGTTTACGAGACCAGACCAATATTTTTCAATACAAGTGCATAGACTCTGTCTACATAGGACTGCTGGCCCCAGAAGTTTCCTTGTGCACTAAAAACTTTGAATTTTTGAAATTCTGACTTCGGATTCTTAAAGATCATCAAAAAATAGAATAGGAATTTCTGCAGACCCACTCTCTATCTCTTTGTCTTCATCTCCTTTTATCTCCTAAACGGTTGGATCAATTGAAAAAACACCAAGAATAAAACATTTCTCGAATATTCTGTACAATCTGAATATACCATTAAAAATAGGTATATTCCTAATTAAGATTTCAAAGTTACCCCCTCCCCCCACAGCCCCCCTCACAAGAGGGGGTCATTTTTTAACTAATGAATTTCCCCCGCGAAATAACTCACTTTTGATTTTGGACATTTTTTCGTACAATGCTTAGTTTCCGAGATATTCAGTTGTCTCAAGATAAAAGCCCCACCTTGTATATTTAAGATAAATCATTTGCCGGTTATTCCGGTTATTCCAGTTAAGAAAAAGGTTATTCGGGGGTGGTGGAGGGGATAATATTTACTATTTATTATACTAATTTACTGTTATGCTGCGGGATGGCCTAGTTCGTAATAAAAAAATTTATTTACATTTTTGCAGTGCTACTTTGGCGCGTTGGTTACATGGCTTTTTCGACAACCTTGATATTGTGGGTTCGAATTCTTTGGAATATACTTTTTAAACAGAAACAATTTTGTTTCCCAAATTTGTTTTGTCCTGATAAGCACGGCGAAGACGGGAAGGTACGAATTTTTTTATATATGCCCGTCTTCGCCGAGCTTAAACATGTACGTGACGACTTTGAAGATGGTAAGCATAAAACTGGAGTAACGTTTGGTATGAGCATTGTTCTTCGACTGCACAGAAATATGCCCCCTTGCATTCCGTACGGAAACAAGGGAATCCCTCGAACATGTATGTCACAGATTTCCAACAAATTGAAATATATTACTCATCTGAAGCTACTATAGACGCTTGCAAAAAAAGAGAGTGCAAAATTGTGTTTCTTTCAAAATAAAACGCGAAAACGAAAAAATTTTAGGACTCCATTGTTAAAGCGGTTAGGCTATGTGGGGTTCCCTTGTTAGTGCAGAGGAGCATACAATGGGTGATTTTCTAAAATTCGACGAATCCTACCATCTGTGCGCTGGCGCAAAATAATATCACGATGTGCATTGCTTCACTGCCAGATAAAACAACAACAACAACAACAACGTCCGAAGTTGTCGGTAAACTGTAGGGTCGACGGTCATTAGGTTGAACGTTTGGGGAATTAAGCAATACAACAGCCAAATCCGAATAATCAGGTTCATTACAAGCTACAATACTCAGCGGGGATAATGCAGCACAATTCGTTTTAATACCAAGAATACCGTTACAGGGGACTGATCATTTTATGGAGTTCGAACGTCGACAATTTCCCGTTCGCCCAACTTATGCAATGACAAATAACAAGCCTCAGGGTCAAACCTTAAACAACATTGGTATATACCTAGAGTAGATAAATACTGATACCCTGCCTTTTTTTCGCCTTGAGAAGCTCGGCGAAGACTAGTATCTCAGCTAGTTTACGTACTAGAAGAAAAATTAGAAAAAGGTGTCTATTTCACTGTTTTTACATGCGACTGACTCCAAACTGTTTTGAGGGTACATGGCGGTTGTAACTTTTCTCCTCGACTCGAAGGTGGTGCACTCCGACCAATGGTAAGTGAAATATAGGGAATGTGTAAACCTACCCCTGTACCAAACCTGCCACGGTCTCCCCTACAACATTGTAATTTAAAACCAACAAGTTTCGGCATTTGATCCCGCCTTCATGAGGGTGATTTTCTCTTGTACCCTGATGGAGGGGTTATATGCGAAACTAGTTGGTTTTAAACTACAGTGTTGTACTGTAAGGTCTCTTTTTATTTCGTCTTTAAACAGAGTACCGAGAACAATATCTTGAGTTATTCTTTAATTTTTTAGTTATTTACAAGTTACACTTGTACCCTGGCTATGGCTTTTTTTTTTAATTAAGTCTGTATACGCTGACAATTATTGTAGTGCGACTTTTTTTTTATAACAGAAGAAGGGGAAATGATTAAGAAGGGTCGATAGGGCCGTCCTGCATCACGAAGCATATCCAGTTTCTGAATTTTGATTTTAATCAGCGAGGTTTGAATTAACAAGAAAATCAACATTAACAAAAAATTGATTAATATTTCTTTACCCGTGTTGTTTGTAATACTAGACTTGTTTTTGAAAGATGTTTAGATGGGGTTTGTAATTTCTTATAATTTTTTTTAGTGAATATTGGTCATTATTATCGGATAAGAAGAGTATAGAGCTTTACTATACGAGATAGTCTTTAATTTTTTTTTCTTTTTATTTGAGCGAAGTGGGTGAGAGCAAAGCGAGTAACGAACCTCGAATCAATTGAACGCGAGTTGAGAAGGGCAGCGCACCAAACGGTGGCGCGGGGGAGGAGGCGGAGGAGCAGCCTCCTTGGCAATATGAAACAAGCAGCGCACAGAGTGGCGAGATTGGGAAGAGCGGGGATTGGTCGAGACGCATCTTCCTCTCATTCGCGGTGGCTTCGTCCAGCGGCAGCGGGCAGCAGCAGCAGCAGCAGCAGCAGCAGCAGCAGAACCTTCTTCCCTGTGCTTTTTTATTTTTTTACACGTTTCCCCTTGAACACAGCTGAACGGGGCGAGAGGGAGAGAGAATGTGTTGTTGTTGTTGTGCGTGAGGCAAAAACGATGGTCTTTGCGGTGGGAACAGTCGCGACTCGGCCATGAACCCTGCGTCGTCGTCGGCACTGGAGAGCGATCAACCTCCGTAGCTGAGGGCCATTCAAAAATCCTGCTTCCTCCTGATTTTTGCGATCCTGTATAATATTTATATAACACTACTTTATTACTTTACACTACGTATTTGATTTATTCCCTTTTTTATCATCATCATCATTTTCATCATCCTCTCTCTCTCGTCCTCCTCCTCTTCCACATCATCACCATCGGATGTTTGTTATTATATTTGGATTCATCATCATCATCATCATGTGGGAACCCCGATTCCTCTGCGGGTTTTAGCCGGCGAATCGATTCGGAGACGAGATTTCTGCTTCTCGCTGGGTCTAAAATTGGATTGTAAACGTAGCGGAAATTGAGCTAGGCCTAATCAGCTGGGGAAGAGAAGAGAAGACGACGACGACCAGCTGCTGGACTCTGCCTGTGAGAGGAGTAGCCGGCTGCGCTTCACGGCACGACACAGTGAGTAGTAGTTTTGTGTTTTTTATATTTCTCTCGTTGTAGCGAATTGCGCGGTGCATGTAGCGTGGTTCGCTATAAGAGGGGTCTTGGATTCACTATAACGAATTTTGAGCTGAATTCTAAAGCGTGTCCTATTTCTCTTTTCTTTCTGGTCATTCCGTTAGGCCTAAGGAGGATGATGACGACGACGACTACTCCCCCGGCGTTTGACGGAAGGCTGAGCTGAATTTTTAATTTGTGCGGAACTCGGAGCAACAACAGCAACAATAACAAATGGGCGTTCGTTTTTTATTAGTTTTGCTGTTGTTGTTGTTGTTATTATTTTTAGTTTGTTGTTGAAAAGTGACACGGTCATGGCGAGAGGCAAAGGCCAGTCGAGGCGTCCAATCTGTTCGCCGAGCATCTGGAACGTTCGTCGCCCCTTCAGAGAAGAAGGAGGGAGAACGGGAAAAACCCATCCTTCCGACAACCCCTCTTTCCAGGCCCTCTCGGCTATTGATATCCGCCGTAAATGACAACATATTCCCCGTGACATATCAGCGCCGTCGTCGCCGCTCTCGCACGATTAGCGTATTGATTACGCCGTTGACTCCTCTGTCGGCGTGAGTTTTTGACTTTTGGATTGTTTATTACCCCCCTCCTCCCCGTCCTTCCTTTCCCAAACCCCCCTCCCCCTTCCAGACCCCAGAACCCCTTCCTTCCTGAACCCGCCCATCTGTCCTGGTTCTTCCTCTTCGATTTACTATTATTATTATTACTATTACTACGTGTACTACTACAACTACTACTCCCACAATGTACTGCTGCGTTGTTGTTGTTTCTTTGTGGGTTCGACGGCGAGTGAGTTGGATTGCAACATATATACTCCTGAGCCGACAGTTATGCTGCTGAGGGAGTCGGCTAGTGCGAGTAGGAATTACTACATCGAAACGGAACGTTGTTCCTCTTTTGATATGGTGAAGAAAAAAGTGAGTTAGAGTGCGCAAACGTTTTTTCAGTTTTTGTTTCCTCTGTTGTGTGAACCCTATAACGAACAAGAAGAATCGAGCCTATCATTTCGTTGTTGCTTTGTGTACATACTTACATACATACATACATACATAAATACTTCATACTGACTTGAGGATTTAATTTTAAGGAAGGAGTGGTGATAATAATAATAATAAACCAAACATAAAAGTACAAATCTAATACTTAGTGAGACAGACTCTTAGACGAGGAAAGTGACTAGTTGTGTTTTTTGCGTGTGTGAGTGTGCAACTATGTTCGTAGGAGAAGCAGCGTGTTTATGTGTAGCGAACTGACAAGAGTGATAAGTGTCTGTTACGTCACAGAAGCGTGTTTAATTTTTTTACGATGACGTCACGCGAGCCAGAGGCAACACGCGCGCCAGACCTAACGTGAGACAGCACGTGCATAAAGTGTACACCGCGGCAGAAAAGAAGAAGAAGAAGAAGAAGAGACGACCCCCAGCGCAGCGGAACAGTTTGACGAAGGAAAGAGCAGAAGGAGAGGGAGGAGGATCGTGGTGAGGTTGGGTGTGAAAATGATGAAAAAAGTGGCCAACACGTTGACGCGTCGCCATTTCTCAGGCAGCGACGCGAGCAAGATCGTCAAGTACACGCCGTGCTCGCGTCAGGACTTGCACGTGGACGAGGACCTCGAGGAGATCGCCGTCGTCAGTAACACTGACCCGGGTGCCGTGAAATACGGGAGCGGCTCGCTGACTGCCAACGGGCCGCGCGTGGTGCCCGGGATCATCACTAGCTGTGACCGGACGCGCCTGCTCGGGGACCGGCTGAGCACGAGTGGGACGCGGATCAACGTGTCGTCGCCGTCACCCATCTACCTGGGCAAATCGAGCGAAACGATTCGCGGCAAGAGCGTGTCGAAGCAGTCGCTCCTCGACGTCGTCGGCACCAAGTTGGACAACGCCGCGGCCGGTGGCGGTGGGACGTCGGCGGGGCCCCTGGGCAGCGCGCCGGCGGGCATGGGCGCCAACATGCGCAAGCGCTTCTCGCGCGACTCCCCCGCCGCTTACGTGAACCGAGCGCACGTCAGTTCGGAACTGGACATCACACGCAAATCGCGAGAGAGCCGGCGCCACCAACTGCGGAGCAAACTGGTCGACAAGTGGGAGTCGTCGACGGCGGGGAGCAGCGGGGAGCGTGCCGGCTGCAAGTGGACGTTCGTGTTCGACCCCTCGGGCCGACTCTGCTACTATTGGTCGATGGTCGTGAGTGTCGCTTTCCTCTATAACTTTTGGGTGCTCGTCTATCGCTTCGCCTTCCAGGAGATCAACGAGACCACGCTGCTCGCCTGGTTCTGCCTGGACTATTTGGCCGACTTCCTGTACATTCTGGACATCGTGTTCCACTTCCGCACGGGCTACCTGGAAGACGGCGTGCTCCAAACGGACTCGGTACGCCTACGCAACCACTATATGAACTCGACCACCTTCTACATCGACTGCCTTTGCCTGTTGCCGCTCGACTTCCTTTACCTGTCGATCGGTTTCAACTCCATCCTGCGGTGCGTGCGACTCGTTAAAATCTATCGCTTTTGGGCCTTCCTGGACCGCACGGAACGCCACACCAACTACCCGAACGTGTTCCGCGCCTGCTCGCTCATCCACTACCTGCTCGTGATCTTCCACTGGAATGCCTGCCTGTATCACATCATCTCCGTCAACAAGGGCTTCGGCTCGCAGAACTGGGCCTACCCGGACGCCGACACCGGCGACGTCATGAGGCAATACCTGCACTCCTTCTACTGGAGCACCTTGTCGCTCTCCACCATCGGCGACCTGCCTCGGCCCAGGACCAAAGGCGAATACATCTTCGTCATCGTCGAACTCGTCTTTGGATTACTGTTGTTCGCCACAGTGCTAGGTCACGTGGCCAACATCGTCACGAACGTTAGCGCTGCCCGAAAGGAATTTCAAGGTAAGCCAACAAAAACTTTTTTCTTGCTAATGGCTCTGCTCGTAGTTCGTAGTAATAGTAGTAGATTCTGCTTTCTTCTTATTGCAGGTCATTGACCTTTTCATTACTAAACGCTTTAATTGGCTAGTCCACTTTTCATTCACGTCCAGATTGTCCAATCGGACAAAAGTTGATTGCTTTATTCAAAAACAGATTTTTGCGTGGATGAAAAACCGTGTTCTGGTTTGTTACATGAAACGCACGAAAACTCCGTTCAATTATGAAATTGAGGCTTATAACTCTTAATCACCGTAGAAATCATTAACCGCGTTACACAAGTGGCGACTCAAAACACGTGTACAGGTGCGCGTTGAAACATTCTCGACGACCACTTGGCCGTTAGCTTTTATTTCCGTTTGTGAAGGAAGTCGGTAAAGATGTTTGTAAAATTTATCACGAGAATTTTTAATAAAATCCTGAATGGAAGACGGTATATAAACCTGTACAGGTGTTCTGTGACGACACCTAGCATGTTGGGATGGTTATTTTGGTAAAAACTTCATATGGGTCGAAATGGCTTAGTTTCCACTTATTTTCACAGAAATTGTTCAAAATGTCCTATCTTTTCTTCCAGGATCTCATTCATTGAACATCAGCAGACTTATAGCTGCTATCATTACAAGTACACGGAATTTCTTATAGCTACATAGGCAATCTAATGGGTACTCATACAGCACAATTATATCCAATATCCAAGATGGGTCACCTAAAATAGATATCTAATATACATCTAGAGGTTATGCACTAGATAATACACTATAGACTCTATATTTATTGGATGTTATGTGTTGCATGCGTGTAGGGCGCATGACCGAGGAGCCCAAAGATATTGGCCTTCTCTAATTGGGAAACGCCTCATTCAGTATAGGGTAAAACTCCGTCGTGGACAGCCGCAGTCTCAGGTAAATGGTAAATGTGGAACACTACATGGCATTCCGTATCGACTTGATGTTCGCAAAAACTACTTTTGCATTTCATTTCCATAGCAAATGACATTTAAATAGAGAAATTATAAAAATCCTCTAATTTCCCCTACAACTCAGTTACTATATCCAACAGATATCCAATATCCATTTATGTAAAATGTCCAGACTTGTCTACTAGGTCTCCCCTGGATATACAGATATTCTGTTTCCAATGGTTACCCATCAGTAGACATCCTATATATACTGATATATAGCAAGTGGCTGTCTTGGTTATATGTTGTATTGTGGATGTCTCTAGGGTATCTGTTGATGGATATACATTGAATAAAGGTAAACGGACCTAGGCCTAGAGAGATGAACGGGCATGGATAAATTTCCTTACGATAAACACACGCTGTTCCAACGTTAGTGCTTCCATTCTGAAATGGACCGTAATGAGAGGCATCAGTGATTGAGCTATAGAATGTTCAGAACTGCAATAGAGCAGTATCATTTACGGCGTGCGATTAAACCACAGTAGACAAAAACTTTCTAACATCTTTTTTTGCGCATGGGACATTTGTAGACATACAGGGTGTATCTATACCCCTGTCACAAACTTTTGGTGTGATTCCCCACAGCGAGATGAAAACAAAAGTTCATATAAACATGGTTCGGATAACGAACAGTTTGAGATTTCCGCAATTACAAGTGAAGTTTCAGCAGTTGGTTTTTCTACTCTGTAGATGGTAGGTGACGTGCGGAGAGGCTACAAAAACTTCTTGAAATAACGTCCCATATATTGGTTATTAACAGGTGCGCCTGCTAATAACTTCACGTGTACGTAAACATGAAAGACCAGGTGTATCCAGGAGGTTGATGAGCTTTGGAACCGTACTGACAATGCTTTCAGCGCCGCATGAGTCCGCTCAGGGATCCTAGAACGAGTACGTCAGTCGATGGTTCGTCCCCTCAATGCGTGTGTTGCGTCCCACGATCGTCATTTTAAACATTTGTAGTAGCTTCTCCGCATGTCACCTGCCATCCACAGAGTAGAAAAACCAACTGCTGAAACTTCACTTTTAACTGCGGAAATCTCACAGTTCGTTATCCGAACCATGTTTATATGAGCTTTTGTTTCCATCTCGCTGT
Source organism: Rhysida immarginata (assembly GCA_023313115.1). Taxonomy (NCBI): domain Eukaryota; kingdom Metazoa; phylum Arthropoda; class Chilopoda; order Scolopendromorpha; family Scolopendridae; genus Rhysida; species Rhysida immarginata. The sequence continues at coordinate 3,995,093 of JAHWFO010013591.1, forward strand.
GGGGAATCACCACCAGAAGTTTGTGACACGGGTTTAGGTACACCCTGTATAGTTAGTTCCAGGAGATTCCAATATTCCAAATGCCAGAGAGATCTATTATATCTGCCCTGAAGTATCCAGGTGCTTAGTTTCCTTTTATCCAGTGAATATCCATCTAGTGGATATTTTGGATATTAGGGGATATAGACTTCGAAACATATATACCGGTTGGCGCAAAAAATGTGTTAGAAAGTTTTTGTCTATTGTGGTTTAATCGTATACGCTGTAAATGATTTTCCTCGTGATATTGTTCTATTGCAGTTCTGAACATTCTATAGCTCACTTACTAATGTCTCTCATTACATTTCAGAATGGAAGCACTAACGTTGGAACAGCGTGTGTTTATCGTAAAGAAATTTTATATAAATGCTGGAAGTAATGCTGTGGTGAGGCGCTCATTCACTAGAACATTTGGTTCAAGAACAGCACCATCCGAAATGACCATTGCACGGTGAGATTACTGTACAGAACGGAAGCCAAATTGTGATGTTCTTCGGAGAGTCACCACGGAATTCAATTCAAGGCTCTACACAGTGAATGCAGCAGATGGAAATCACTTTGAAAACTTTCTGCATTAAATTTCAGGATGTCTGTTATAGCACAAATATGAAAACAAGAATCTATAACCTCATATTATGTCGTAATAGACAAAAACTTTCTAACCTTTTTTTTGCGCCACCCGGTACCTTAATGGTGGGCCAAAAAAAACTCGCCACTGAAAATTTCTAAGTCCAATGGAATCGCTCACCCCTTTGTGGACCGTTTCCATTGGACTTAGAAATTTTCAGTGGCGAGTTTTTTTTGGCCCAACCTGTATAAAATTTATAAGGTTTCAGTGCTGGTCTTATTACAGGCAGAAATGACTTCTTCCTTTAGTGCAGGATTGCTCTAGATCAATTCAGAAATGTGATGTTAAAAATGAAAACAGGTCTTGAAAAGGTAGTGCATAATTTAATAACGAGTTACCCGTTTCGGCAGGTGGTCATCTATAGAGTCAAGCAGAAGAAGCAGACAATTATATAAATAGGGTATGGGAGGAAGGCCTGTTCAGATTGCTTTCATGGTATATGCCTAAGAAACAGGAATGACCCAATGAAAAACCTATCCGTGACTCCTTCCTACTTTATTTATGTGATTGTTTTCTTCTACTTCTTAACTCTATAGATGTTGATTTATCAAGACTTCTCTTCTGATTATTGGAATTTAGAAAGACTACTAACTTCAAATAATCCCAAAAGAATTAAGGGGTCATGAGCATAAGTTATACACTTCTCAAAAGAATTAAGGAGTCATAAGCTGGAGATGCGAAAACAGCACAGTAGGCAAGAAAATTCACAGAATGAAGATAATGGAACTTTATTACCATAAATGATGAACAGTTTGGTAGTCGAACGTTTTCTTTATATAACAACATGAAATATGGTGTAGAGTCAAAACCAGCAATTGAAATGAACAAGAGTACGCCTTTTGTGTATTTCACTACAGTTACTACCGTTTTTTGCAGTTGGTAAGAGTTTGGGCTCCCGCGAGCCTTAATTATCACTTGGCATCATTGAGACATGCTCCGGGCAAATCTGTTGATGGATGTTTCCCACTCTTCAAGGAGACTATGAAAGAACGGAAATGTCGTGTTTGCAGCACATCATCAATGTCTGATGACAACAAGGTTCGTTATACTATCCCAAACCGTCAAAAAGTCACCACTGAAAGCCTCTTGTTTCCTGGAAGTTACTCGGATGAAATCGTTCCTCTATATGTCGACACATTTGAGACGTCCATCGTGACCATATAGTGCAAATCGAAACACGTCTGTAAATAAGACGTTTCAGTTGCTCATGTTGGTGTCGTCGGGCAAGCAGAAGTTTGGATGGTCGACTTTAGACCCACTTCCCTTTTTTATGGTTTGATAAGAAACTTGCAGTTCCTTATTTCTAGAAATGTCATTTTGAAGGCTCTTGTAGGGGCTATGTGAGTCCTCAAGACTTAAGCTCGCAGAAAACGATCGTCTCTATCAGTGGTTGGCCTACCTTGCCTAGGAGGTCTGTGGACGATTCCTATCTTTTCGAGCCTCTGTCTCACTCATTACAATCATCAGTATCTTACTGTTCATAAAAGGCGAAGTTACTTTATTCTCAAACTCTTTGCAAATGGTATATTTTGAATTAGGCTACAGCAAAAAATTGGGGTATTTCCATAATCCGTGTGGTATTAGTAGAAATGTTAATTGATCCCCGAATTCTTTTTAGTGTATTAAGAGTCATTTCTAAGTTGAAATGAAAAAGATATTTGCTTCTGAAGATAAATTTTTGACTCGCCTTGTTTAATTGGACCCTCGGAGGTTTTTCCTTATGAAATTTTACCCTCAGTTTCATAAATGATGCAAAAATTAAAAAGGAATTATTGAAGATCGTTCGGAGCAGACGATCAAAATTCGAAAATAATACAAAAGTAGGGTCGTTAAATTGGCCCCCCCCCCCCCCGTGCATTTCGAAAACGAATTAACTTTTTTTTTTATTTTTTTAATTATATTCTTTTTTTCACATCATCTTTTTATCATCGTCGTCTTCAAGAACTTAAGAAGGGAACGTTGGATTCAGCAGAAAACGAATGTTTCTTCCAATAAGTCGAAAGCACTTAAAACTTGGGGATGGAAAGTGATCGATAGCTGAGCATCTGAACTGCTTTAGTTCAGGACAGTATGGATGTTCTAATATCCTCATAAATAAGTCTTGGGAGAAGTAATTATAGGCGACATTTCAATACGTTTTTAAATACGCTATACGTTGATATAGAAACTGTTGATAATACGGACCAAAATGAACGTTAGACTTTCAACTCGGGTTTATCGATGAAGGAAAAATGTATAATACCGAAAATTTTATACTAAAAGTAATACTGAACCTATCAAACCTTTACTCATTTAGTCTAGGTTAAAAATCATTTCAATCATAGCAGCTGTTATTTTTACATAATCAGAAATCTACAAATATGTGCGCATGTGGTGGGGTAAAGGAGATGCTACTCTTTTAAGACTGATGTTTTATTTCTACAAAGTCATTATAATGTTACATATACATGTTTAATATATTTTACTTGCCTTTTAAAAATCTCTTCAATGTTTTGATAAAAAGCCCCACCTCTTTTTTTTTTAAATCAAAAGCTGCTATCCTATTGATGCTTGTGATCTCTGGCTGTCGCAATTTAATTTCCGGGTGTTTCTTTACGAAACCACTCCTTGTCAGCTAGACTTAGTTTCTTGTTAAAACTATTGTTAATTTCTGTCGCCTTTGCTTACTTAAAAACTAGGTGTCTCAACTCTTAAGGTGTTATCCGTAAAACAAATTGCAAAGATTTAAAATATGATCTTTAAGCTCTAACTCAATTTCCGTTGAAAACACGGGTCCGCGAGCAAGAGTCGACTTCGGAATTCCATACTTCTCCCTACTTCTCTAATTTCATTATGGTTTTCAGTGAAAATTTTACACGAATGTCATGAAGTCGTTTATGCAGGGCTTCAAGGGAGTAAGAGTTAATCTCCGTCTTCCTAACATATGTTCTCGTCATCAGTAATGGATTTATAAAAGAAATGCAATACTCAGTACAGCATTGAATCGTGTGTGGGAAAATCATGCGCACCGGCACGCACAGTTACCCGATCATGTTTGTAGAAATCTATTCCTCAACCCTATCAAAATTATTGGCTAACATCTAAATTATTACGCATGTAGATGTTAGTAAAGAGTCTTAGATTATGAATATGAATAGCTAAAGTAAAGAAAAACATTGTGGAAGGCATACCTTCTAATTTTCCAAATAACAACGGTGTACACGCATAACAACAATCCAGCACTACTGGCCTTGACAATAGGTTTCCGGGAAGCCGCTTGCAGTGGGATAGTTTTTTGTCTTCCGCTAAATTTCAGCACCAGCTGTAGACGTCTATGACCGTTAGAATTTTCGTTATAAAGATGCGCGCAGTTACCCCACTCTCCCTTACTTGTTAAGTTTTCAAACAAGCAAAATAATGCTGAACTGTAAACAATAATTGCTAAGCATATGGCAAAATGAACAGAAATGAATACTGTTAACAAATTCAGTGACTAAAGGTTCATTTATTATGATCTTCATAACTAGAAGTCTTCTTCTGGTGCTTCATTTTGCTCTGTAGAGGGCCAATTTATGATTTGCGATCTCAGCCGGAATCTAGTCCATCAGCTTCTTCAGAATATCTAACTTCTTTTGATTGATGGCAATTTTGGTTGAATATGCAGGAAATAAACAACGTTTGGCAAAACCAGCGTTTGGTCTCCTGGTCCTTCTAATGAGAAATCCTCAAACTCAAGTCCATCTATGAAAGGCAGTGCTGTTACTTTACCAGGTTTCTCTGCAGTATATCTGAACTCATTGTAGTTGCTGATATGGGAGGTTACTTTCTGATCTTTTGGTACCTTTTTCCCATAACACCTGTCTGACTAAACTTGCTTCTTGTAAAATTGTGGCCAGCATTTCTTAAAGTCGATTATTTCCTTTCTATGAACTTTGTGAATTCTAAACTTCGCGGTTTTTGAAGAATCCTCGTTTAGATTTACATGTAAGCGGCTACGACATCCTCGTCACAAGAAAATCGACTTTAAGAAATGGAAGCTCATTTTTCACGCGAGGAAACACGAATATGTAGTAGATAACCACGCCCGTTAAGTATGTCCGCAGAAAACTCTACAGTCCAAAGTGCCCGATGAGCAGGAGCGTTATCCTCTTGAACAAACCTCGAAGTCCTTTTCTTGAGTGCTTCTCTCGCTATTTTGCAGCAATTCTGGGACATCCTTCGTCATGTACCATGCTGCAGTGACAGTCTTGCCAGTTTGCAGGGGAATGGTTGCCACATGAACAGTGCAATAGAGGTAATTAGCAACCATAAGCTTTCCAACTCTTTTGGTCTCCTTTGTGAACCCACTCCTTTAGTTTCAGCATAAGTAATAAAACTGTGAACTGACTGTGATTCGCCTTGTTCGAATGCTTCAGCATAAGTTGAACTGACTGTGATTCGCCTTGTTTCAAATGGCGGAGGGTCTCCTTTGTGAACCCACTCCTTTAGTTTCAGCGTAAGTGATAAAACTGTGAACTGACTGTGATTCGCCTTGTTCGAGTGTTTCGAGCATTTTATGGCACCACTTCACTCCTTCCTCTTTTTGTTCTGACGTCAACACGTCGGGGGTTCATCTCGCACATCGTTTCGTTAATTGAAGATGAACTCGCAAAATGGTGTTGACTGATGTCGATACAATGTGGACGGACTCGTCTATCTGCTGGTAAGTGATAAGCAGGTCTGTCTCTACACAGTCAATATTTTTCGGAATGACAGCCTTTCTTCAAATCTCCATTATGAATTGGTCCTGATACGGGCAGACGTCATGTAAGAAATGTCTGCACGTGTCACGATGATACATGCGTATCGACTTTTCAGGTACAATGTTCTGCAGTGCCTTCGTATTCAAGTTCGATATGCAAATTCCAGTGAATATCACCAAGACATCCACTACTGATGGATAGTCATTGCATCAAAGAAACCAGTTTCTTGAAGTGCGCACCCCCAGAAGCTGCTTGCAGTTCTCTGGAGTCTGCAAAATGGTGTCTGCTGTTAATTGTGCTGTTATTACAATTCCTTGTTCCAGCCAGTCGATCAGAATGTTCCAAAACAGATGGCCATATGCTTCCATTATATTGATTGTGCTTTGGTCTCCGCTTCATGGCAACGGAGTCGTTATCTCTTTGGGATCTTGGAGAAACTCCTGCGCGGACATCATGTCGCACACTTTGAAGAACTGCAACTAGCTATCCAAGTGGATACTAGGAAAAGTATATGATGGAAGTTTTTATAGCTGGTAGGAGACTATATTGAGGAAGTGGATATTTGTAACTGATATTTTTGTGTCGGATTGAAAAATCAGCATGAAAAGTGTAGCAAATCCTCTATGGCTGCAGTTTTCAAATTAGCTTTGGGTTGTTTCGAAATAGAGCGACTTTAAAGTTTATTAGAAAACACCTGCGTACAGATTGTAAAAGTTGTGGATTTATTATTATAACTCTTTACTCTGCTCTTATGCACAGTTGTTGTTCATTGTGGTTTTCGACCTGGACGAGATCCAAGAGTGTTGCGCATCTGTTATGGAGATGGCGATTCCTATTTAAAATTTATTTTTATTTACGACGGTGGTAGCTCATTTCCTCGTTTGGTCAAATACGCTTCGTCCCATAATCATTTCAGTCGGAATGCAGCACTTGTGTGATAGGTTCTGTTCATAAGAGTAGTAATTTGAAAAGGAATACATTTTCCTTGATTAGGTTTGAATAAGCTTCTCAAAAGAGTTCATTAGGGTTTGGTTTCAAGCCTATAGGGAGGATCTTAGCAACGGCTGCATCCGGATCATTACAAGCTTCTTTTTTGCATTATATGTGTTATTTGTATATATTGATTAATTAATTAAAAAATATCAACAGTTTTCCGTAGCTCTTAATAAGCGAATTAATAATGCAGGATATCCTTTATTAACGATAATGAACTGGATTAGAAAGGGAGTGTTCAAAAGCATCGATTTCAATAGTTTGCACCCATTGTTAGAACCGGATGCAACCGTTGCTATGCCAGCGACGTCTTCGCTAATATACTCCATAGAATTTTTAAGTTTTTAAAGCTTGTTGAGAGAAATTTACTTTTCAAAATATAATTTTTGTTTCTGCGCATTAAATGTTATTTTCTAATCGCTTATGCCTCAAAAATACAGAAAATTGTTCCAATTTCCTTCAAAATTTCCTTTTTTTACTGAATTAAATTAAAATCTTGGGTCGAAACTCCAAGAGGGAGTCAGTCCAAAAACAAAGTTAGAGAAGCTAATTAAAATTTCATAAGCATCAATAGTTAAATTAAGAAGTTAAGAATATATGGGATGGCGAATTTGTGGCCATTTGTATGAGGGGCGTTCAAATTTGACCTGGACTTTATTTTTTATAAAATCAGGAAACTACAAATAAAAAAAAACCGCACACACCAGTTATTTATCGAAGAACTCTCCTTACTTCTCTACGCATTTGTACAATCTGTCTTTCACATATCCCCAGAAGAAAAAATCCAGAGGGTTCGCATCAGGTGAGTGAGGGGGCCAAGGGATTGGCCCATCCCTTCCAATCCATCATCCTGGGAGCATCTGGATACAGGTTCTGTAGAAATCTTCAGACTGATGTCGAAACCACGTCAGAACAGCCTTTTTCACTTCCTCGTTTTTCACTGCCCTCCCAAGAACTCTTTCAATGCTCCAAAAAGGTGATAGTCGCAAGAGGAGAGATCCGGGCTGTATGGTGGATGTGGTAAAATGTCCCATTTGAGTTCCGTCAGTGTGTTCATAGTCCGTTTGGCTGTGTGTGGTCTGGCATTGTCTTGCAGAAAACAAACACCAATGGTAAGGAGTTCTAGTCGCTTTTTTCTTAGTGCCGGCTTCAGGGACGTCCTTAAAATGTCACATTTATGGTTCGACGTTTTTCCAGAAAATCGACATGAATGATACCCTTAATGTCCTAGAATACAGTCGCCATCACTTTCGTTGCCGACGGTCGCATCTTGAATTTCATGCACGCTTGCTTTCAGGAGAATGGTGATAAATCCGACAATACGCCTTAGGAAGCTGTCACCTTCCCTGTCATATCGCTGCAACAGCATGGAAGATTTCCACCCGGGTGGTTTTGTGATCCGCGGAGAGTTGCTTAGGGTTCCATCTGGCACAGATCTTGTTGAATTTCAGCTTATCGTGGATGATGGTCTCCACGCTGCCAATGCTCATGTTCAGTATTGAAGCCAATTCTCGGACATGAATCCGCCTGTTGTCCCTTATCAGCTCATTTGTTTGTGCGATGATGCCATGATTGGACAGCAGTTGCTGGCCTTGCCTTATGAGGTTCATTTCCGGTGGATTCTCGCCCTCCTTCAAACTTTTGGCACCAAGCAAAGACGGATGATCGAGACAAACATCATGACTCGGTGAACTGTCTTAGAAGTCTCTGATGAATTTCAGATGCTTTCACACCTTCTTTGTGGAGAAACTTGATGATTATTCGTCGTTTTACTTTGGTCGACACATCGCTGTCCGCCTTTTTGTTTAAACAAACAGCCGGTTGTCATGCTGCATTTGCATGACAGGCGGTCGCTGCCATCCCAACAATGAAAGTTTAAATTTTTGCAACAATGAAATTTACAAAAAATAAAGTCGTCCAGGTCAAATTTGAACGCCCCTCGTATGTTTACTTCCTTTGTCCCAAAATTAAACCGTTTTTAGACTGAATTGTGACTTGTGATGACTATTAGGTCTCGTGTATGGTGTAACTCGAAGGAATGAAAAAAAACAAAGGAGGAGGCATAAATAATTAATCAAATGAGTGATATAAATAGTGAATCAATGGAGTGTCATGCTTAGATTCAAAGGAGTTGCAGGAAGTGAAATTATAAAAATTTTATTATACAGGATGACCTATTTTAAATTTACCCTGGATTTTGTCCGAATGAAAATAGACTCCCCACCCCCATCCCCTGGGGTAGGGTGGGAGACAACTTTGAAATCTTAAATAGGAACTCTCAGTTTTAATTGCATATTCGGATAGTATGTGAAAAACATGAAACTTTTATTGTCTGCCAAAACTTTTATTGTTTTCATCATATATGGTGCAGTAATCGCAAAAAAAATTTTTTTTTTCTAATTCTCGAATAAAACGCATTGAATTGAAGCTTATTAAATTACGTTTTCAATATTCGTGATAGTTATCCAATCATGCCAAAGTGGACCTTCACCTCCTGGAGGTGGGACAGGGGGGGGGCAACATTAAATTTTTAACGTACTATCCGAGTATGCAGTAAAAAAATTTAAGATTTCAAAGTTGTCTCCCGCCCCATCCCAGGGGTGGGGGAGAGGGTCTATTTTAGTACCATTCGATTGCCTCCTCGGAAATTTTTCGATCCCATATATTGTTTTCAAGATATTCCAGGGGAAACTTTAAAATGGGTCACCCTGTAATAATAACAGTTGTTAAACAGATTAATTAATTTATATCTCGAATGTAAATGTGCGCAATCCCTTGCAGGTATTCATCAACGGGGATAGTTCCATGTCTCCTGAAAATATTCTCTTTGGATTTGCTCTTTCCTCTTCTTTGTTGGATTTCCCCCTGCAATCGGTTGCTCCAACTCTTGATGTGTACAGTGGTTTTCTTTTATAAACCCTTTTATTGTAGAATACACTGTCTCGAATCGCCTGTGCCAAGCTTCGAAGCCATTGTTTGTTCTTGGAAGGTTGTAGGCTTGAAGATAATGGATACTCCACACAGGTGGGGGAAAACGTGGTGGATGACGCTGCTGATTTTTGTTTGACTTGGTGGTCTTCCTCTTCCACGTGCGAAAATTGGCCTTCCTAACACAAGTTTCTGCAAAATGTTTGTACACTGGTATTCATTCGGAGCCTGTTTGGGAGAGCTGTAAATGCAAGAGCAGACAGCTTTCTCAAGCTTGAGGCCCCGTTCTCATTCATTTTGTAGGCGTCCTATTAGACTGTTCTTATGAATATTTCGATATACAGCGACTGGCCAATTTATAAAGATTACCTGACAGTTTTATGCAAATAACGTTGTTGTCGCTAGAGGGCGAGATTGGTATAAAAAGGAAAGCTAGTGCTTCTACGAAGTGATTTGTTTGCGAAGATATGGGTAAACAACGCGATTTGACAGATTTTGACAACGGGATGATTGTAGGAGCTCGAAGCTACAGAACGTGTTTGCAGTTTTATAGATTTTATAAAATTATGTTCCAAAATTTAGCTCAAAAACCTTTTCGGTGAATCCATTATTTTAAAACGATAGACAGCCCCTATGGCATGAATAAAATATTAATTATATTGATTCTTTACATTATAATTAATTTCGATACGATAATATTCGTGTCACCCCTTTGTTATGTCACTTCTTGAAAATGTCATTCCTTTGATATACATACAACTCCTGTAAAGCAACGTTAATCGTGGTTGGACCCAATACAGAATGTACCTATTTTGGTTTGCTATATTTCTCTATTATGACAAATTAAAAAAAAACATATTCTAATTATAAATAGTCACTCGAACAGACTCTCTAGAATGACCGTAGTTACGTTTCCCACTGCTGTTACTATGGTTCGAGTTTTTAACTCGTCTGGAAAGCTAAACATAGGGCCTTTCGTATATCCTCATAGGAAAAAGTCACACGGCGTCATTTGAAAGGACTGGAGGAGGGAGGGCAGTGATGGAAAGCTATGTCCATATGGCTTACGGTCCATCCAACGTTGGGGATAGCTATCGTTCAGAAATCGCCGAACCACACAAGATATCGAATTGACCTTCACGATTGTAAAATTAGTGACATTCTCTGCTCAGTATCTGAGATATAGCGAACTAAAGCAGGAGCATTCCTTTGTGGATACCCTAAAACTTAACAGCCATACTAGGTGGTAGGATAAAGGGGCTCGTGTTTATTTTAAGCTGTTGTCGATATCCACTCACTCACCAAAAGTCATGACACACCTCTCCAATCAGATGCACAGGATTCCTTGATATCACACAATCATTCTAAGCAAAACTAGTTGCAGAAATGGCAGCACGTCGGATGATTGTTGGTGTCAGACGGATGGGTGCCTCAATATCAGATATAGCCAACACCCTGCAAATTTCCCGCACAACCATTGCAAGGGTCTATCGCGAGTGCACTCAACGATGAGTTACAACCCATCTCGGACAGCGGACGGGCCGCCCACGCCTCATTGATGCCAGAGGTGTTCGCCGGGTCTCCGGCTTGCAACTGCTGACCAAAGGCGACAGCGGATCAAATCACCATGCGGTACAATCAGGGACGTCCCACAACTGTGTCCGTGATGACAATTCGGCGAACCTTGACAGCTACAGAATTTGGGAGCAGGAGGTCTCGACGGGTGCCACTCTTGACAGCTATACATCGTCGGCAACGCCTAGCCTGGGCCATGGTCGTGTCCGTGTATGGCGCATTCCATACGAAGTCTTTGACCCCGCTTGAGAGGTCAAAGGATCGTCAAGCGTCAGTCAGGATCCACTCAGTCAGGTGGTGGCTCCATACAAGTCTGGGTTGTTTTCTCGTGGCATGCAATGGGTCCATTGGCGCATCTGACATCCACTCTGCGTGCTACTTTCTACGTCGATATGCTTGGGGACTACTTGCACCCCTTCATGAACTGTTTATACCCTGCGGGCGACGGCATCTTCCAGCAAGAAAATGCGCCTTCACACATGCCCCCTTGTGACACGGCAGTGGCTGGAGGAACATGCTATCGACTTCACGACAATGATTTGGCCTCCACGTTTTCCAGATTGCAATCCAGTTGAACATTTGTGGGACGTCATCGAACGATCTATCAGTTCGTCACCAACACAACTGGTAAATGCAGCATCGTATGGAGTGCAGTGGAGGCGGCATGGCTTGCAGTGCCTGTCGATGTGTTCCGGGGAATGGTAGACTCTCTTCCACGACGGATCGCCGCCGTTATCCGGGCCAGAGGGGCCCAACACGTTATTAGGTAGGTGTGCCATGACTTTTGTTGAGTGAGTGTATTCTGCTATCAGCTTGATAATGTGCATCTCTTAAATGGAATGATGAATCACAAATGTGTCTTCTCACAGGATGGTAGATTAAGGCCTCATAAAGCAAGAGTGGCTTCTGTAATAAGCCAGGAACTGTGAACTGTTGCCACACTCACAATGAACCTTTCTGCTGGACATTATCTCAGTGAACATGAGCAGTAGGGATGGGGGGAGGGGAAGGGGTCATGAGGCCCAGGGCGCCAGTCTTGATACCCTTGATGGGGGAGGGCGGTGAAGAAAAAATATGATAATTAAAGCGATATGTGAAAACCTTGCACCGGGCGCCATTTACGCTCGCTGCGCCACTGAACACGAGCAGTTTGATGTTTGAATTTCAAAGAGTTAGGAATTATTTATATTTATTCTTTTTACATTATATTACTTAAATTTTTATATTTTAATTTATATGTTGCTTTATGAAAATTAATGTTAATTCGTGAAGAGTTAGGAATTTCAATAGCATAAAATATTAATGAACATTTGCAAGTACCTTAAAGAAGACTAAAAGTCACACGTTAAAAATGAGGATGAAGTGAGAGCTTGTTAGTACAAGTGATGCCTAGGCGTTTAATTTAGTTAGTAGCTTAATTGAAGTCAAATTTAATTTGTAAGAATAATTAAAAGATTTACTTGTCAGGTGTACCTATATAAAAATTTACTTGTCAGATTTTGAATGTCATTTAAGTGATATTAATAAAAAAATTATTGCCTAAAGATACCCAGCTGCAAAATTTGCAAAGGTCTGATTTTCCCTGCGCGTTGAAGTTGGGCACCACTTTTCTTTGACCTTCCCGTCAACGGTCGAGGCTATTGAACTTAGATTCACTGAAAACTAAATGCTATGTTCCTAATAACTGAAAATTATAGTACTGGTGTTAGGCCTGTAAAATAAAATGATAATTACCTTCAAAATTCTCAAATACACGTAGAGGAACGACTGATTCTCCATGATATTGCTTTCCACAGAAAACGATTATACAATGGTGAAAAATTTCTTACGTATATTCACCCTTTGGTCCATAAATGTATTCACTTCAATAGATGATATTTATGTTAATAATTTTGGGCATTTGTGATTGTAGAAGCCAAACGTAACGTATATTCGCCCCTTGAAGAGATGTGAAGAGATCAAGGAGATGTTCAGCCTGTTTTGAAGATATCTAGCTATATGCCGGTTTGATTGCAAACGCCTTTCCGAAGTGCTCTCTTGTAAATGAATCAGGGGACCAGGAATGTTTGTATAAGAGCCGTATGTCTTTCAAATATTGTCAGATGTCGTTATAGTCTTGCTGGAAAATGCTGTTTGGTAATATGATCACATATTTGACCACAGATTTGGCGGGCAATAATCATATCAGTCTTGTTGTCATATGCAATATGAAAGATCTCATTGGCGTTTTACAGCATAGCCATGACGACCACACAGAAATGACACCAGAGATGTCTTAAAGGTCGTGCTGGGATACAAGGGAAGTTTTTCAATCGTACCAGCTTCCGGCTAGTGATCTTTAAGAACTGCCTCTGGAGATGATATTCGCTCCTCAAATGCACTTTCTTGGTCACAAGAACAAAATTTTAGAGGAAAAATGTACACTTTTATGTATACTTTTGAGGATAAGCAATTTGAAAGTAGACTAACACTACCAAGGAACAAAAGCATGATACACAGTATTATCAATGTTAAATGTCTAAAAAATGTTTTGTCTAAATCTTGTTTAGTTTAAGACTCTTAGTTTCTATTGTGGTAGGCTTAGCGGTAAGGAGGCAAGACAAACTTGCGTATCGAAATAAAGAAGGAAATCGGAACAGACTTAATAAATAGTGTTTATTGGCAGATGAAGGTCAACAAAATGGACGAAAAGCTGAGCTAGAGAGGCTTCCCAAAGGAGACATCAATCGAGAGACTGAAGAGATTTTATAATTAGAATGCGAGGCGGGATAAATGCTGATGGGACAAAGCTTGTGCTAAATTTGTGCCCTTCTGGGACCACTGCGTAAACAGCACCCAATTAAAAAGAAATAGTTAAAAAAAATTGGCGGGAAAATAATGGATGTTTAATGGCGGCTTTATAACCTTTTAAATTTATTAAAATTTCTAGGAATCGATATTTCATTTCCAGAGCTTGTTAATGATAGATCAGTGTGGTCGTGATTCTTGATCAGTTGCTACGTTAAAGCTTCATAGCTGTTGATAAGTCTCTTGAATTATACAAAAGATCAAATGTTTACGATGTGAAATTGGCATTCTGCTAGGAGTCAGCTGTGCTAATTACTGGAAGCATAATGCTGCTGCTCGTGTTAAAATCAATAATAATGGTTCTTGTCAGTGAAACTAGTGATTCTGTATTAATTATAAATAAATTGTCAGGTTGTTCCTTATAAAGTGAGCGTTTAGTAAAAAAAAAGTTACTAATTTCAGCGTACTTAGAAAACTATTTTAATCTTTCCATAAAAAATATTATACAGTGTGTCCAAGATTTAACTATTGTGCCATAACAATATTTAATAACTTTTGAACATATTAACATAATCCTGTATCGTTTTCAGGATTATATCTGACATATTCATTTATTGCAGAAATTGCACATAGGAGGAATTGGCATATCTGATTCCTTACTATTCCTAGAAAACGAATAAATAACCACAAAGGCTTCGCACTTCGTATGGCGTATAAATTTTCTAACATGACTGTATAACAAGAGCTTGCAGCCAATATAAAATACCTCACCTGGAAATTATATTGAAAACTGATATTATGGGCGAGTTAGCCAATGCCCTACGATATGACAACCATTCGGTCTCCGTTATACGCGAAATTGATATATGGGAACCCGTTCTACCAATGTATAATGACCAGGAAAGATTGAAACTCCTCTTAATATATCTAAATACTGTATCTTCACCAGCATTCATTATTGGAATGAATATATAATACTATTCATTATTGGAATGATCTGCTCTTTGAAATACGTCTATTAACTTTTGATTGTGAAGCACAAACTTCATCTACAGAAGTTCTGAACTGTATATAATTGCTGTGCTTTATAAAAATCAAGTCTTTTTAGTATATTTTTGGATGATTTTTAAAAGCGTCTTCGATATGGTTTTTATGAAGACGAACAGGATCTGCTGGAAAACGGAAATCAATAGAATTCGAAGCGTATTGATTGGTGACCATTAGAGAATATCTGGGAAAAGTGCTGAAAAATAGAAGAAAAAAACTTAGATCCATGAAGATAAATGGTAAAATTATTCTTCTATAGAAATTCCTTAAAAGAACTTGACGCGTTGAGTAAAAACGACAAAGTTCTTACTTTGGATGGTACATGGAGGTATGTGGAAATCTATTTCCTAATTTCTTTTTGGAGCCATTTTAAACATGGAACAAAATAAAGAGTAAGACTACGTATATTAGACGACTCGCCAGATGTTTGTAGCTTGTTTGGGATGTCTTGCCACATCTATCTTATTACGCCAAATTGACACTCAGATTTCCACCTGTTTAGGTCTCTTCAGAATTCCCTAAGTAGGAAAAAATAATTACTTATTTGAAAGACTGCAAAATACACTTAGATCAGCCTTTCTCCCAGGAAGTGTTTAGAGCTCTATATCCAAAAAACTATTGGTGAAAATGCAGCAAATTTGGTGTGCATACATTCATGATCCCGTTAGGAATTGCCGCTTTAATTTGTATAATGGATAGGCAATGACACTACTCTTGGGTAAATAAAGGGTCACAAATCCTCATGCCAGTTTAAATGTGCAAAGGTTATTGTGTTACTACTTCACCTCGGAGAGAGTAAGTTACCCGTTTTGTAATACGATTTGTGTTTCATTAAGTGATGCAACAAATTATTTTTTCTTATTCAGGGTTGTTTTATTGTAGCTTTGATCGATTAAGAGCTGTATGCCTTCTTGTCTATGAGTTGTCGTTCCTAATTACCATTAGTTCTTTTACCAATTGCCATTTCTCCATATCTATTTTGAAATCGCCTGTGAATGTTCATGAAGGCTATATTTTCCATTCAATAGGGAAATAACATCAACACCACTGTCCACAATAAAGAATTTAATAACCGTTTGAATGAAACATTTTCCATTGAATTAAAACCAGTTACTGCACTTTGTGACGCACATCATCCCCAGACTCCATTTTGAAAGCTAATTGTTTCGCTGCCGTCTAGTGGAAGATGATGAAACTGTATGAGTACTGAGTTTATAGCTGCATTTAAAATATTTTAATTTTTCCAATAAAAAGTTGACCAGGTAAAATTTCTGTATTGCTTTTCGGAGTAGTGTAAGCATTTGGTAGCTGATTGAGTATGTAGTGGACTTGACGGGACAGTAACGATTGTTCTTTTATTTTCTTGGAATTAATCGTTTGCATTAAGCGTTATGTTACTCTGAAGATTTAGGTAAACTAGAAGAACGTCCTGAGAGTTTTCTACATTTAAGACCATTAAAAGGCAAGTTCTTTCCCCTTCCCGCGCAAAATTCTTGATTTTATCTTCTGCTTCAGTTTTGGAGAGAATGGAAACTTTCGTGTAGAACATATTCCTTGTGTTTCGTTTTTTTTTTGCCTGAACATGGACATTATGAAATAAAAGATTTGTCTCTTTATTGTCTTGTACACGAGACAATTCTGAATTCATTTGGGTTTCAAAAAGGTTGAAAACGGCTGCCTACTGTTATAGCGCATGCTTCTTCCGAAAATGAAATAACCCGCCTTAGAGGAATTTCTGAGTACACCAGTGACATGTTCATTCCATTTGGTTTCCATATTATCAACGCTCTTCACTCATTTTGCAATTCAGTTTATAGTTGCCTCAGTTAATGTTTCGGCCTGTAAATAGATTTGTATTTTGCTTGTATATAATATTAGGCATGGCTTTATGGATTTTCAATGAGCCCAAAGAAACAATTTGAGTCTAGTCTATTCGATTTGAAGTTTGTTTTTTACGCTCTGAATCGGATTCTGCTCCTGACAGCCTAAACGTACACTTTCCACTTTATTCATTTGTGTTGCTGGATAAATTTGACAAGGTTATGCGTGTCCATTTGTTTCTTTATTACGTACAGTGACAGCAAATGCTATTTGCACCCATTTCCCGCTTTTTTGGTCCTCATTTTGAGTCTGTTGAGAGGATTTCTCTTGCAATGGTCTCGCTTCGGCGCCTTTCTAACTGAAATCGAAAATGCTCCATGCCGGGCTGAGGGGGTTGGCAAGAGCGCCATTTAAGTCATCCTATATCATGCAGAGGGACGGAAAATCTGTTCAAAAGTTCGCTCGAATTGGTGAATTATTTGTGGAAAATTTCTTTTGCGCTAGGATACTTGAATATGTAGGCAAAGCTTCTTAAAGGATTCTCGGTTTATAGCAATAAGTATACAAACTGTGTCTATAAAGAGAGTGGAAATAGTCTAGTATAGTAGTAGCAGTAGTTTTAATAATCACTCATGTAAAATATTTATTAAAAACCTATAAATTTTAAAAATTTTTCAATATACAATGAGGAGTTTTGCAATTGTTTCTTACTGTGGAGTTCAACTTTAAGTCACTTCTTGAATGCAGATCATCTAAACCGATGGAATGGTAAACACCGCGGGCACCATGTTCACCGAACATTGTCTATTTTGACTTTTTTTTAATGGTGGTATGACAAGGACAAAGTGTTCAGTTCACCATGGATAAGTGATGTTGGAGAAAATGTAGTAAGTGTATCACTTAGACGCTCTGCAGGCAACAAACGGAGCACATGATGTTGGAGTTTCGAATTTTATCAAGGGTAATAAGATATTTTTTAATAATTTTTCGATCGATATATATATATCGATCGAAAAATTATTAAAAAAAAATAGCTTGGAAAAGTGAAAATAAGTGCTCCATTTTATTCGAGTCAATATCCGGAAAATGACGTTAGTCGCGATTCGAGAATCTGACGCGATCTGGTTTTCGACAGAGCACTTTCGATGTGAGTTACGATTTGTGCTTAACTATATTGACGAATCCGTAGTCTCCCTTTCACACCTTTTCGCAACTGACTTCATATGTCCGCCCAAAAAACTAGATTTTTTTACTGCTTTAGATTTTTTTTTTTTTAATACTGTCATGCGAGATTTTGCCAGAAGTTTTTCCCCATCTAACTTTGTCAAACGAGATTTTCGTTTATTTTATAAATTCTATTTATTTTATAAAATTATTTTAAGTAATTATTACCTCCTTCATCATCTTTCGTTTAAAATTATGCGTTAAAGTCTTTTATACCCTTAAGTCTTGTTCCCTCAGGTATAAAAGATGAGACCATCCTGGGCCTTCAAGTATAACAGACTGGGCCTCTCTTTGGCTTTTAAAAATCCATTAAAAGTAAATTCTCTTTTATGGGCTCTTTCATTCCCACCTAAAAATAAATCAAAAAGGAGGGCGATTAAGGGGTTCTCTTTAAATAACAAAATTTGGGAAAATTCAAGGATATATGGAACGGAATTCCGATTTTGTTCCGTATTACAGGAATACAAACTTGGAAATAAATTTCTGAAGGTATAGGTCATGGTTTTGAATTTCATTAAGTTGAAATCTGCAATATAAAAGTACAAGGTGTTTATAATCCCGTACTCTGAGCAGTTTTTCTCAAAAACGGCCTATCCTAATCTGTTCATATTTTCAGATATCGTCCACTATTTTCATTTCTTCGGTAGATGGCGTTGTCTCAATCAAAATACTCAAAAAATATACGCAAATTAGTTTTTACCGCTACTTAAACAATTGCAAACGCTATATTAAGATTTCAAATGTGGCAGATAAGCATGGCAAACACATAGAACATCTTTTGAAATGACTTCTATCCATTGTACCAGGGAAAGTCAAAAAGTAACGTTTTTTTTTTTAAGAAAGTGCTGGAGCAGACATGAAAAAACAAAAAAATACAAAGTATACATCAATGTTCTGGTTATTTCTCTAAGTATGAGCCATTGCGATTAAGGCATTTGTCCCATCGTGGCACAAGTTTTTGAATGCCCATCACATAGAAGTCCGTTTCTTGCCAGCTTCATCAACGAGTCCCGTTCTTCCCTCGGTAAACTTTTTGCACCATACCCACAGATTTGCGTAGTCCATGCAGTCATTGCCGTACACTTTCTGCATTTCACTGTGAATTTCCTTGAGTGGACGGCCTTTCGCATGAAGGAAACGAATTACAGCTCTTTGTTCTTCCAGCGTGGACGATGTGATCAACGACGCCATCCTGCCGATTGCGATTCCACGCCTCCACTAGGTGTCGACACCTTCACGGTGCTTTTAAACGATAGGGGAAGGCGACAAGTTCAAAAAGTATATCCACTTTTCCCATCACCTACTACAATGTTTTCGTAAAAAAAATAAATAATGTTACTTTTTGATTTTCCCTCGTATGTCATACTTTTGAGTATTTTGATTGAAACAACGCCACCCCTACCGACGAAATAGTGAATTATTTTTATTGAACATTTCACTCTCCCTTACTCTTTTTAAGATATCCTGAAAATCTGACCAAATTCGAATAGGCCCTTTTTGAGAAAAACTGCTCAGAGTACGGAACTTCAATTATAAACACTCTGTACATATCTATAACCTGTTCTAAGAACTAAATACAGTTATAGCATTTATCTCTTAATCAAGTTAAGCAACATAAGAATACAGGTTGATTTATCGATTGAAAAATGGAAGGAAAAATTCTGCGACCTGGATTTGAACCAGGAACCTCGACTATCATGGCCGACGCCTCTACCAATTGGGCTATCGCAGACACCTGGACAGCCAAGCTGTCTCAAGGTGTCTTAAAGACAACCAAGTTGTCACGGTTGAAAGCCCAATGGGAGAGCATCTCCAGTTTATAATCATTATTATTTAATACAAGTTGATTTATAAGCCCCTCAGGGGTTTCTGAAGTCGATAGAACAGTAACCAGAATAGACAGCGGAAACTCTCACATCGACGGATAAAGAATCTCTCTAAATTTTTTTCGGATCTTACAGGTGATTCTTATGTCCACCCTTGGTGGCGCGGTAGACATTAATTTTGTACTGTTGTTTCTTCTACACACGGCTCAACATCTGGCGGTCGATGTCAGTGACCATGTGAGTGATCTTCTCCTGCAGCTAAGTTAAATCATGTGGCAAAGGAGTTGCGAACACATTGATGTAACCCCGTAAATTTCTTCGTTGAAACATCACAACTGAAATGCATGGTCCTATTATGAATGCAAATTTTGAGATACCCTTGCAGGATGGCAGATGCTCTGGGCACACCCTTGATACCCTTGCTAGGATGGCACCGAGGAGTGCAAAATAAATACCATGCCCTGGGTGCCATTTACCCTCAGTACGCCATTACACAGATATGAGCGTTTCCGCTATTTCCATCATGGTTACTGTTATATCGCAGTACCGGAGGGTGTTGTGAATCATCTTGTAATCGTAGATGGCAAGATAGTGTTTCTTTAAAATATATTAAAAGATATCGATTTGCAGAAAGTTGTAGTACATTTACTCGAGATCTGTCAATCGACATGACGTTGGATCTGAATAAGTATTTTTTAATTTTTTTCCATTCTTTTGGTTTTGAATTGAACAAAATGAACCCAAAGTTGTTGATTTTTGTCTGCAAGACTAGCAAAACATTTTCTCTTTAAAAACTTTGGCGATTAGATAGATCTCCTTGAGTTCTATATTATAATGTGACTTAAACCCTTTTGGGGACGGAATTTTCAGTCATGGGAAGCAGGAAGGCTAAAGAATTCTTTTACCTCTTCCCTTCCCCGGAGCTCTCTTCTTCTTCGTTGTGAAAATGAATTGTTGAAGGATTGTTGATAGGCATGGCAACAATTCTGTACATCATCATAAATTCTTGTTAATTTTTGTAGATTGAATCTAGTTTTCGGCGAAATGCTGTGACGTTGCTGGCATTAGATGGGCTTAACGTTCAACGATTCCCGCCTACTCATCCGCAACACTACCGATTCGAGTAAATTTTTCATACAACTGTTTTACTGTGCAGGCCGTTAACAGTGTCATTAGGCACAATCCGAAAAGATGGATCCGCAAAACACAAGGAAACGCCCCAAAACAAATTCCAGACTCACACGTTAGTCTCCTGAAAGAATAACTTTAATAATTATCACAGTTTGCCTGGTATTCCATTTTAATAACCATCTATTTTTTTAGGACTCCCTATAATATTACCCCTCAGGAATTATATACCAACCCAATATAAAGCACCAATGAGTGAATTCCATAATTTTTTTTTATATTCAAAACGTCCACCCAATCAAGACAGTGGCTCTTAACAACCGCCTAACTGACCATAGATGATAATAATAATAATAATAATTATAATAATAATGCTTCCTTATTGGATTATTTAAATTTTGAAATTTCAAAATTCGTCAACAACAACAACAACAACAACAACAAACCCTTTATTATGATTTCTGTACAGTAGTGTTTATAGTTGTTTGCATGGAAAAGTTCAGTTTTTCTCATCATAGTTGATACATGATTAATGACTTTCATTGACAGATGGTGCTTATTTTCAGTCAGCCATAGATTAGGTCTCTAATAACATCTGTGTAAAGTATCACGGGAGTAAATGAAATAGCGAAAAACACGCACACACGCACGCACCCATACGCCCTAACTTTATAAATAGATTTGCCTATCATCAACCCTTTAACAATTCAGTTGAACAATACCGTGTTAGCGACTTGACGTGCCACAGTGTTATCGTACATACGCGTTCATTAATAGATTAAAAGAGAGCGTATTTCGAAAGAGCCACGGAAGCAGCAAAGTGGAATTTAAATTCGATAAAATATCGCCTCCTCGCTTTTTAAGATTGAATTTTCCACCTTTTTAAGATTCCATTCAGGAATTAATTATGGGGAATAAATTAAGCAGCTGTATTAAAGGTCTTCATTAACAGACGAGGAGGAGGAACAGGGGGGTGGGGGTAGGCTGCTACTACTGCTGGTGTTGTTTAGGGAGAAGAGAACATTTTTGCGTTTTCTGTGCACGGCAGCCAAGTTGACCGCTTAATCGCATCTTGTCTCTCCGATTGCGCTCACTGAGGCTCGATCCCCAGTTGCGTAGCAACCATTATGATGGAGGGGGCCATCGGCAACAACGCTGTTAACATTACGATCGGGATAATTTCATCTCGCAACATTCGAACGACTCATTTTTATATCTTATTACACTTTGATTTCGCATTGAGATTCGAGCAGAATGTCTTCGTCTTGGGATTTTTATTTATTTTTAATATTGATAATTTTTATTATTTCGCTTCCTCTCTATGCATTAATTCGCACGCGTTGAGCGGGGAGGAGAAAGGGGTATGCGTTGCTCTTAATTGTTTACGCATTCGGCGAAATGAGCTTCGGTTGCGTGTTGACGTTGTATTAATGGTTAAGCAGAACGTCTCCCGTTTGCTGTTGTTGCTGCTGCTGCTTTTTGCAGTGGAGTTAATATAGAATAAAACAAACTGAGTGGAAAACGTCGAACAAGAAACGGGCGACGGCCCGTGAATTAAACAACATGAAAGCTAGTTGTTTAAAAAAATATATTCTTTTGGATGGGAAAGCGAGGGCGGCGAAAGAGCAACTGTGTTTCTACGGTGTAAGCAAATGCAAATTGCTTACGAATAATGAAAAAAAGACTGTTTTATATTTAGAATTGCCACTAACCCCTTTCATGTCAAAATGAAAGCGTAATGCGTAAAGGCGAGTTTTATAGACTCTGTAATGTGTATTTAAAACTTGTAAAAGCTTTAGTGTAAATGGAAATCCTTTTTTAGATGCCTTGGATTTCATTCTTGTGTGGTGATAAATGAGATTTGAAGCGCGTGTGGATCGATGGTAATAAATCAGTCAAACGTTCTGGGCGTTGAAAAACGCTTGGGCATGGTTAAATGTGCGTATTAGTCAATGAATTTCTAAAATTACACAAACCTGATGGAGGACTCAATAATAAAGAACGGAAAAAGAGAAGAGGAAATTTAGATTTAAAAGTTAGGAACTATTCACTGAATGTTCCTTTAAAACTGGGCACCTAATGGTGGCATACTTTCTACCAATTGTCTTGTATATTTATCGAGTCCTTCAAAGCCTCGATACAAACAGTTGAGGTGTTTCTGGATGTTTCTTCACTTTGAGCTGACCAATACAGTTTGGTGAGAAGCTAACTGCTCTTAGGCCGATATGTTTATGAAAGCTAATACATACAGGGTGATTATAATTAAGCTTGCCCTATTTAACCGTCTCTATCTAGAAAATGATCGCACGAATAGGGACGGTCGCCAGGCTATGTGGAAGGAATAATGAATAAGCAATTCCATTGTGGCTTTTGTGGACGTAACGTCCGTCAGACTACATAAAGTGTACTAGAAATAGCGCCCATCGGTGTTCAGGACAGTCTGAAAGACTGATACCTCTATTGATATGCTTCTCGTGGAATCGGCACATGTGGGAACGTTTCCTTGATATGTAGCACATGATAGTCTCGTATGGTACTAATGGACATCATGAACCACCCGTGCTTCGGAGGACACGTTAAGCCGTCGGTCCCGGCTGCTACTGTCATGTCATAGCAGCCATTAGTTACTGGGATGGCACAAAACTCCCTCGAAGGAGTAAGTGCCGGAGATTATCGTTCAAAAAATTGATATTAATGGATAATCTACGATAATCTGCGATAATCTACCCTCTGTACAAAAAAATGATATTAATGAAAACGGTGAACCATGCAAATCTTGTGGCCCATACTCGTACTGTAGATTTTCCTGGGTTTATTTATAATCACAGTATATGGGTTCGATGTGTAAGGTGTGGCAATTAAATACCCGGACTAATACAAATACTCACAAACGGGAAGTCCAAATGAAAATTCTGCTTAATATGATTCAAAGTAATCTCCGCCGGATGCATTACACGTTTGAGAGCGTTTGTACCATTTTATGAAACAGTGTTTAAAATCCTCGGACGGAATCCACTTGATTTCTGACGTCACATTTTTCTCCATGTCGGATACGTCTTGAAATCGGGTACTTTTAGAGCGTTTTTCATCTGTGGGAACAAGAAAAAGTCCGGAGAGGTCAAATCCGGAGAATAGGGTGGATGGTGGAGCTCTATGATACTGTGTTTGGTCAGAAATCCAGTCACACTTATGGCGGTATGCGGCCAGGCATTATCGTGAAGAAGAACCCAACTTCCTATTTCATGAAAACATACGAATTGTGATTCGGCGGTCAGCAGTGACGAGTTTCCTGACTTTCTCGGTGGTTTTCTGGCGTTCGGACGGAAACTGGTCTTCAAGGGCGCGGGTCATCTGAAAGTCTTCACCGTCAAAATGAAAGCCACCAGAGCACTCGAATGTACTCAACTTTAGACAGAATTTAATGCAAACCCGTTGTTCCATATTTTTTTCCTCGTTGATACTTGTTCACATGCGTCGCTATAATGCATGTCTGAACACGAATCCTTTAAGCTACTTATATAAAAAATCTATGCTACGGTGACTTTTACAAACCGTATCTTGACATGTTGAATTTTTGTTTACATTTCATGCAGCGACCTGTGTCCGGATATATAATTGCCGCACATTGTATTTAACATTAGTGCCCGATGAGCAACAGTAGAGCTTTTATTTCGGTAGAGACGCTTTTGGGTCATGAACCATCCTCAGTTAAGGCAATCTAAAGACAGTCTAGTCGGCTCACATTTTAAGGGAACTGACACCTTCCCTTGGCTTATGAGAAGAGAGATTCCAATAAGCTCAAAGGAAAGTATATAGACAGCTCTTATGATGTCGCGAAGAACTGTACACAACCAATCATGCAAGTTTACTCTGATCTTCCAGAAAGTTGCTTATAGGCGTCCTCAACAATTCCATCTCCTTCAAACTTATCTCTGAAGCGAGCATTGTTGTGCCGTGTTGGTGGTTCTCTATGAAACTGTCTTTCTTAACGTTTTCGCACTTCCAATAACAATTATGACCAACTGACAACAACCTCTTGTCCACAAAAGAATTTTATTAAGCATATACGTATTTCGAACTCATTGAGTTCATTATTCAATGCCGATACAGAGTTTGGTTGAATTACAGAGAATATATATAAGGGGCCGGAGTGGCCATTATCCAATAAAAAGGTACAAATTTAATTACAAAATAAAAAAGACCAATGGGGGAAAAGCAATCTCTTAACATCAGAAGCGCGGACCTAGTAGACATACTTCCTCCTGGTCGCGAACAATCGT
>JAHWFO010013591.1:4020489-4164127 GCA_023313115.1 Rhysida immarginata
TCCAGTTAAACTTCCTATTTTAATTGTTAGACATTGTTGCCAAAGTAGAATCAACAATGTCCAAAAATTGAAATAGGAAGTTTAACTGGACACGCCCACTCCAACTTTCGTTGGACAGAGTATAGCTTTAAGGTTTTATTTTCATTTTTCTTTCACCGCTGAAGATGGAACTTGTTGGTACCCGAAATACATAGCCTGTATTCTTTTTCCTCGTGGAATAGAGGTTTTCACTTTTTGGTTGCACTTAATTGGAAATAATACAGAGTTATTCAAAATGAATGATGCAAGAAGAAAACGTAGCGGTGGCCAGTATAATCAAGATATTTATAAAAAAACTGATATTAAATGAAAGGTAAACTCTCCAAGTTTCATTTGGCAACGCTGAAAAACCCGCCTGTTTGGAAACTCTTACTAGAGGCGCGTTTCAACCATCTACCTCGACATGCTATCACAGTGGTTGTCGGAGTCAATGATGTACTATTGATGCTGTCCCGGCCTTCCCAGATCACCCGATCGAACGGCCTGTTATTTTTCTGTGGGGCTACGTGAAAGTCAGCGTCTTCGTACCCCATTATCCATGACTTACAGGAGATTTAAAGCGGCGAATTTCTCAAGCGATCGCCGCAATTGGTGAAGTTGTGCTGGAACCCGTGTGGGAAGAATTTGAATATCGTTTAGATGCCTGTCGTGTCACAAAGGGCTCCCACATCGAGAGAAACTTGGAGAGTTTATCTTTCATATGATATCCGTATTTTGTAAATAAACCGATTATACTGGTCAAATCTACGTTTTCTTTTTGCATCATTCATTTTGAATAATCCTGCATTAGGTAGTCCGTTGTATGCACCCATCTTCCGTCTTTATCAGAAGACCAGTTCCATATTAGAAGAAGTTTCATACTTTAACACAACCACCACCATCATACCTTGAGTTGTTTTATAAGGCATACGAGATCCTAGTTAGACTCTATAATGCCATGACAGTTAGTTTTTTGCAGGCAAATGTGGTGTTACATAAACAGTTCATAATATACAAACTCATGGGTTACTCAGGAAGTGCTGTAGACAAGGGAGAAGAGTAAAAATAAAAAAAAAATCATCTACCGTAATAAAATTTTATGCATAGTTGCCTGGCCAGTATCTGTTTCTGTTGCCTACTCCTGTAGAGATCATCGTCTGTCGTTCTCTAAGCATTGTGCAATCATACCACGAGCAACATCGTACTAACAGTCGTAGGGCGTCCTATACGAGGCATGTCGGTATTTGCTACTCCTTCACGTTGGAAAGCTGCTACCCACCTTACAACAGTTATGTATGGGAGAGCACGATCTCGTCCATAGTTGACAACGGTTAAAAACCAACTGACTTTCACGCATCCCTTCCTGATCCGACATTGAACATTTAAACCGTCTAGTGCAACAATAAATACCATATGTCTCCATATCATTGCTACTTATCGAAATATGTGGATCGCAGTCTGGGATTCTGCTGAAAAAAATAGGTGTCTAGACCCTCGTCAAGAACAGATGAAGGTACGTTCTTGCCCTTCATCTGTTCTTGCCCTCGTATATAATATTTCTCCGGTCTTTTGTCCACAACGTTCCAGATATGAATGTAGACGGCCTTTCGTATTCTTTGCAGAAATCTGGGGTTTTCATGTAGTTATGCGACTTGCCGATTTGGATTTACTTCAATTTCCGGCGCATGATTCTGTCTGATATGGCCTTGGTTGAATCACTTGTCAATTTTTGCACAGTGGATGTTCCGTTTCTCCGGACAGGGCCTCGCTCATTGATTATAGTGTTTGAGGTACAATTACCGCTTTCGTCTGTGGATTAATTTGTCTGGATATCGCATTTTCGAGTATCCATTCAGCTACTTCGTTGTTTCAATCAGGCTTCAATCAGGCGCACATAAAATGAGTCCCTTTACGAAGTCGGTTAGGTTCTTTCCCCCATGCTGATCAAGTTCTGTGATTAGACTAATCCTCGCTTAAATCACAATGAATGACAACTGGTTAAAACAATTTTTATTTATTTTTCAAATTTATTGGCCAGTATGCGTATATTTTCCTCATCTGCCCTCATCTTTAACTTTTTGCTGTCTATAGGTTGAGCTCTAATATTAAAAATGTCAATGGAATTCTTTCTCCGAAGACCGATCAATACGTTCGATCGCTCGTCTACCTCATTTAGGACTTGATTAGGTTTTCGCGAACTTCAAAGACATCACGCAGAAGCCTTGGGATGTTCTATAAATTTTTATTTATTAATAAAGAACGGTTTTCAATTTCCATTTAACTGCCTACCTGGCAATGATTTAACGAGTTTGGTGTGCTCTGTAAAGTTGCTCTCGACAAATGAAATTGGCGTTGTTTAGAGCGAGTTAATTAAAAATGCTTTTGAAATTTTGATTGGTTTAAATAGGTCTTTGGGGATTTCGCCACGGAACGTTAATTTTGCAGTGTTTCACGAGTTTTAGCGTTTACTGCTCCGGAGATGTGAATTGTTGATTGTTAGTCACTTTGAGTATTGCTTGTGACGAGCGGCGCATATTTATGGAGCTTCAACAATGGAAGGATGAGTGAAGATGTCTGAGAATGAACACCCGAATGGAAAAAAGATAAAGGAAAAAAAATTGATAATTAGATTTACTTCGCGAAAGCGGGTCCAGGATCTGATTGGATGTTTGGACGGAGTCCCGGGAAATTATCGTCGGTCGCAATTGGTTCGTTGCCCACGCGACCGGAAGTAATGAGATCGCTTCAAGGTGGGGGCGGAAGATGATAAATTACCAAGGGAAGGTCTAGGGGAAAAATTACGAGCCAGGTTAATAAAAATGTAGGGTTCTATTTTTTTTTATGAGGCTTTGGAAGGAGCATGGTCTTTATGATATTTTGGCAAATCGTTTTGTATTGGAAAACATTTTGTCATTATTGATTCGGAGGTTGTTAGATATTTAATGTTAATTCTATAAATGGAATTTGGGTCGGATTTCTATGCGACCCTAACCAAATCTGGTTTTGCGTTACGCCACCAGGATTTTCTGCTACGCTTTAATGAAAGTAATCAATCCTGACACTAAATTAAATTCGATATCGCTTTGAAATGGATCTGATGATGAAGCTAGATTTTTTTTTCTTCTCACGAATACAGCAAGTTTCCATTTGTATAGACTATTAGATGTTAAATTGCACAGGTTAAATTATTAACCTAATTAAGGCAGGCAAATTAGACAATAACCACACTGCAAACGATTATTGTGTGTGGAAGTTTTAAAAATTATTTATGACTAATATCACGGCATCCTAGAAATTACCAGGCCTGAACACGACGTCAATACTGTATTGTTGAAGCACTAAGATTGTGACGTTGAACTAACTTCTGTAATAGCACCACCCGAGGCCAACGAGAGAGACAGGCCTCGAAGCGGAAAAGTCACCTGATCATCTGGGTCCGAACAACAATCCAATCTTCATTGTCTCCATCTTGGATGTAAACAATGAGTGTTTTTCCGATTGTTGGAAACAATGAAGGTTGGATTGTTGTTCGGACCCAGATGGTCAGGTGACTTTTCCTCTTCGAGGCCTGTCTTTTTCGTTGGCTTCGAGCACCACCAGTTTGACGTAATAATGTTTTATCTTTTCCATGTTCAGGCCTGGTAGTTTCTAGAAGGCCGTGCTAATATTCCAATAAAAATATGCCGCCCTGTGCACAAGTAAACGAACAGTTTGAAATTTTAATTCCGAAATTATGTTAAAAAGAATTATATTTTCGTGATTTTGGTCCTAAATTTTGTTCCCAGGCTGTTCCAAGATTCAAGGCTCGTTCTGAGACTTAAAGGTTTGTTCGGAGATTCAAGATTTCTTCGGAGAGTCCAGGTTTGTTTCAATACTCAAGGATTGTTCTGAGACTCCAGATTTGTTCTGCGATTCAAGGTATGTTCTGAGGCTCAAAGTTTGTTAATTACCTACTTCATTGCTTTGTTTGGTTTTGATTGGCCCATTGGGATCGGAGTTACAGGGGTGGGAGTTATAGGGGACCTTCTAGTATATATGTTATATTGGTATGTAAAGGAGTGAAATTCGGTATGCTGATTCCTCTAGGTAAGATCCATGTTACTGTGAAGTCCCAGTGGTGTTCGAGTTGTGATGATAACAATCACGTGCTCCTTAGAACTACAGTCGAACCCACTTATAACGAATTTTTAAATGTCCGCAATTTTGTTCGTTATAACCGTATTTCTTTATAAATATACAGTAGATAAAGCGAATTTATCTTTATTTAAAGTGGATTTATTTATATCTGATAAAGAAAAAGCACTCAACTGTGTGATTTTTCAATGTTTTTAATAACCAAACACAGTATGTTACTTTTTCTCCTTCCCATCATCTATTTTCTTTATGATCTTAATTTCGGTGTCGAGATCTAAACGTTGTTGCGTGTTGGCTACTTGTAGTGTTTCTTGCATCGACAAGAAGCAATATCCAGAAAGATCCTGGGCTCAAAACTGAAAAATGATGACAAATTGAATACTCTTCTTGACTCGAAATATGAGTTTATTCATTGACAGTATAAAAAGGGATAAGGTGACAGATATTATATTTAATTGCAGTGGTTCAGGAGATTCACACAAAGATCAGTGAATACTTGAATGCCTTTTGACGCTCTTAGTTTAAGTGTTTCAGCCTGAAGAACATCCATGAAGGGTTCGGTAAGTAGTCATGCCTTCAAAATACATCTTAGACGGGCTTCTCCTTCGAACGAGAACTCAATCAAGCAATAATAGTTCAGTGTTCAATAATCAATCATCAATAGGATCGATAACGATGTTAATGTGCAAAGAAAGCGTTCGCACAATATGCAATACACCAATTTACATACCTTGCTTTACAATGTTCAATTTCATAACATCCGCTTCTGTACAAGGAAACGTCGGCAAACATTATGGACCTATTTACGCAAATACTACATGGTTATCATTGCTCAAAACACAATTATGAGAAAGTCATTATTCATCTCCATTTCTCAAGACAAAATCTATAATTATCACATTAATACTAGGAGGCGTTGGCTCAGCCTTCACAATTAAGCTGCAAACATAGAATGTTCATCATTTTACATCTTCCTGTTCCATCATGGCTCCCATCCGCATGGGGTCAGTTCCATCTCATCTCTACGGTATCTGTTTCTTTTTTAACAATCCACTTAAGAGCACAATAAAGGCCATTACTCTCGAGAGAAACTGCTAAAGTTCGTAGAAAACACGATCTATAGATATTCAGTAGAAAATCATCCCCTGAACCAAGCAGAAACAAAGATTACAATAGTGCTCAAAACTCATTATTAACAACAATATAAGATGAAAACAATTATTTAAAAGATAATAAACAATATAACAGAAAAATGCTGTTTAAGCATAAAACAAATTAATAATTAGCAAAAAGTAACCATGTGAGGGATCCTGATCGATCACAACGTCGAGATCTAAACATTTTTCCAGGCAATAGCAGTAATCCCATAAGTGTTTCCTGTTTCTCTACTACTGTATTCCTCACTTTCTGCTCCTTCCAAGTGAATAACCTACAGTGCCCGGCACGAAAGAAAAAAGAAACAGGCGCATACGTAAATGAAAAAAAAACTCATTCAGCCAATCAGAAACTGTCAGAAAATGGAGCATTACTGATTCCTGGCATTGCCTTGGTGAAATCGCAGCTTAAAAAACGAAACCGAAACGTATTTGGGGCTCGATTAATCGATACTTGAATACGATACTCCAATTGCACTGCTGTTCTCTTTTATTATTGTGTCATTACTATATTTTGGAAGTAGTTAAAAGCATCATCAATTCAGGGTCTAGTTTGAGGTTTTATGTTTGTTCTTGAGCAAACAGGCTTACTGGCGAGGAGGCGGCCGCCATGGTTCAGAAACTCTGAATGAAGTAGTCATCTACAATCGATAAGCACTTATATGACCATGCGCATTTTGCCCGAGAAAATCCATTTGTTGATAAAAAGGGTAAAAAATACATGAAGATAGTGGAGAGGCTTATGTTCTATAATGATGTTAGAGTTGAGAAAAAAGGTGGAGGCCTTATTTCTCTGAGCAATCCTCATATATTGGTTCATTTTAAGTCGATTCACTCTGCTTATACCTTTCTGCATGCCAAGAAGTTGAGTGTAGTCACTCTTTTCCATTTTTCCCTGTACTTCTTAATGGAAATTGGTTGTCACTCCAGCGAGCAACCGTTAATTAAAAAGCCTTTTCTCCTATGCCTCGCGGTGAGTTCCTCTTTTATATGTAAAGGGTTAATTTTCCCCCAAAGTTCACGGCCGAAACTTTTAACCCCTCTTGCCTTCTTTTATCTCGTGTTTGCCATACAACTTATTGTTTTTTTCCTTTAGCCCGTGGCAAATTTTTCCCCGTTTAGATTTTAATTGGATCCTCAAATTGCTCGAGATAGATGCGTCTCCGAGAATGGAGTGAGATATTAGGGGTAAAAAATATGAAAGTAAAATGAAACGCTTCTATATTACTAAACAGTGTTAGTGCAGAAAGGATAAAAGCAGCTGTTTTCGATTATTTATGCGTTTGTGCACTCTTCGATGGAGAAGCTTTTTTTCTTGAATGAAACTTCGATTTGGGTAAGACAATAAGGGGGCATGGTGAAGAAGTTGTCGTTGAAGCGTTAAATTTTTGGTTGGGTTGAGTTGAACAACAACTCCCCTTGTGTGTGTGTGGTGTGTGTAGTTGAATCCGAACATTCTGCAGATTTTCTCTCCCTAGGGTGCCTTGCAGAAGGGAATTTGGCATGTTAAATGGGAAATTGTGGGAAATTAGTTGAGTTGTTTGTTCTTTGTTGAGGTAAAGTTTATTTTGGAAATGTTTGCGCCACATGAAGCCAATCGATTCTCGGAAAATAGATTTGCAAGCGCTTTAGACTGTTAATGAGTTAGTATTGGTTTAATAGGAAGTGTTGATTAGCTGATTTTCTAAATTTTATGACATCAGTAAAGGATTCGTTAATATCGGATGCTTGAATTAATTCTCGCTGTTGAATAATAGAGGTCAGTAATTGTGTTATTTCAACATGACTGAAAGAACTATCAATAGGCTTTAATAATCAGCGTGTGACATTAGATCATAATTGTTTTTTTCATTGAAAATGTCTGTTTTCATACCAAAACAAAGCATTTGCGAGAAACATTATTATTCTGTTCTTATCTCAAGAAATCTGCTACTGAAAGTCATCGTTTGCTAAAGGAGGCTTATGGGGAGTATACTCTGTTTGAAACACCTTGCGGAGATTAGACGATTCAAAAATAACGATTTTGACCGTGAAAGACAAGCGCGGTCAAAGAGTTGTCGGAAGTACTTAATCTCGACGAGTCAACAGTTAGAAAACGTTTAAAAGCAATAGGAATGATCCACAAGCCAGGAAACTGAAGACCACATGAATTGAGAGAAAGACAATGTTAGGCTAAATCTTTTAAGACCAGTGAAGGAAATCTTGGAGGTACTTGGATGGATGTCTTACCTCAAGTGCTCTATTGATTAGCGGCTGACTAGGCTGGAGGTGACGTTCTCCAAGATTTTCGGGAGGGCTTGGAGAAGATGCTATACTGGAGCTGTTGTCTATAGCTGAAGGGAGAAGGTGGCTCTATTAACTGATTTTTGTGTGAAAAAATAAAATCTAAAGCAGTGAACTGCGTATCCTTCCGTAAACTTGCATTGTGAGCTTCTTAATATATGGCTGTGAAAAGAAAGGAGGAACGAACAAGAAGTTGCAAATTATAACAACGCGTGTTTATGGGGTGTCAATATATTGGGTATTTACTCTTAAGAAGGTGGATCTAACTGTATTTTATGTTGATTTTCAAAGAATAGTTTTTGCCTTTCTTCCCTGATATTTCTTTTTCAGTGCAGTCATTAGGCTGTTTACAAGATTCCCTCAACTTTTAAGGAAAACGAACTTGGTGGCCTCACAAAAAATTTTATGTCACTTTTATTGCTAAAGAGGCATCAAGGAGAAGTGGATGCCATCTTTGGTGCAGTGAACTTTTTAGTGCGTGGTGAAATTTATTATTTTTTAAATACGCGGGGTTGCTCAGAGAACGCCCACGCTTCTTCTTTTTTTTAGCCAGTAATAAAGATGGAAAAGTGAAATTTTGCATCTTGCGGATTTGAAGATTCCGCTTTTGTTTGCGGAATTGAACGGCATTCCGAGAGATGGCGCATCTGTAGTAGTCTGTTAAAATGACACCTGTAAATTCGTATATGCTTCCGAGGATGAAATGGTTGGGTATATTTTCTGAGGAACCATCGTGTACTATTACAGTCATTAAGTTCGTGGACGGTTGTTTTTATCGCATCAATGACAATGTGACATTCGATCTCAGTGAGTGTCACATGAGCCCGGCGGAAACGAAGCATTAGTGTTGTTCTTTTCTTTTGCTGACACTGTTCGGGTGTGTGGGTACGTTTCATTGCTTTAAGTTATTACAGCCAAGCTAGTTATTGACGTTTCTATGTGGGTTTACCCTGTGTTCAAAGGGGTTTGTTTATCTTATTTTTGTTAATTGTTGTTTTTGCGATCGCCGCTGCCTCACTGATTTCGCTGCAGCGGTGACCGCGATTGTTGGGAGCTGGCATTATTTTCTCGGGCAAGATTTCCGAGAAAAAGATGCTATGCTCCCAGCAATCAATTGCCTTGCTGAAAAGGTAGATGTTTTGATGTAAAAATAAATATGTTCTGCTCAGATTTCAAGTAGAGAAGGCCATGCCTTTTGTTGTGAAAAACATACTAACGAACCCGTAATCCTAACATGGCATATGCCGTTTGGAACCGCACTGAGGCGGCCGAGTCTGTTTTCATGAACAAAAGAATATATTAAATATTTACGTTACTTAATTAAACTGGTTAATTGTAGTTTGTAGTTTTGGTATAATAAGTTTTAAGTGTGTTTTTACGATTGAACTGTCGATGTTCAGTTAAAATTTTCGGACGCGATTCGAACTTCTCTTCATGGAAGCCGAGCGACCTGCAATGCAAGACAGCATGATCAACCCTGCCCCCATTTTAAAAGTCAACATAGGTGAGTGACTGATTTTACTTAAGTAGCGGAAGAATGGAGCTACTTATTGTTTTCACGATGTCCGTCTGTCTGTCCGTCCGTCCGTCCCCTTTATAATTTCCGCATTTTTTGAGGTAGAAGGTGAAATTTGGAATTAGCTGTCTATGGGCATGTGCACCTTCACTATTTAGTTTGGTTTTGATTGGTCCACTGGGGTCGGAGTTTCGGGGGCGGAAATTAGAGGGGACCAAAAGGTCTACGCGTATTTTTGCATGTAAAGGAGTGAAATTCGATGTGCAGGTTCCTCTAAGCAAGATCAACATTACTATAATGTTTGGGCCAAATTGTCCCAATGGGATCGGAGTTGTGGGAGTGGCAATCACTTGGTCTTTAGAACTATGGCAACATATGGAGTGCCATATATCAATCGATCGAAAATGATGAGAAAGGAAAGAAGATAGGGTTCTTTTATATTTTCTAAATACAAGGTTCGAGAAAATCAATTTTTGATTAAAAAATGGGGGGTTAAAAAGTGCAGATGAAGGAATAAAAAATAGATGAACTCAGGGCTTCCGCTACTTCCCTATACCTTCCTCGAGAGGCTTAATTTCTTGTTATACTCTGCGTGGACGAGAGCTATCGCCAACGACTGAGTTGATTACTTGCTGTCAGAAAACTGTGTGTGCATCACCTCGAAAACTGGCTCATCTGGCGTTAAACCCGTTAGATGCGTATGCTAAGTGATACACTACTGTAACGACAGTTACTTACTGTTGCATCAGTGGATATTAGAGACTCCCCAGGAAGAGATGAACTGTTGTTTTGTGTGTAGTTTAGTGTAACATGTAGACATAATAGAATAAGTTTTATGGAACATAATCCCTTAAGGCACAACAAATCCTGCGTTATTATCAGTGCTGTGTAAGCTAGTAAGCGTTGCATGGTACGTGGTGAACAAAGATAAAGCAGGTATGGTTTGTGAGTATAGTGTTTCAGACCAGGTATACTGAGCCGAGGGTGGAACGCGTGCCACTGAAACACGGAAACGTTCCCTTCAATTCTAGTGTGGCTGAAGCGCTCCGGTAACATAAGGCCTAGTAACTGTACTGAGGAGCTTGCCGTAGTGGGATTACTGTGCCTCCCCTTTGTTGTTATAGGAAGTAAAGGGAACACGCGCGTCGCGGAAGACGTTGTAGGATTGGGTAGTAATACGGGAGCTCTCGATGCAGAAGGAACTTATTATTGCCGTTGAACATGCCTGAATTAGCCTGCACCGCATGAGAATAAGCAACTGCACTTAGCCTGGAGTTAATACTGCACATAGCATAGGCGTTGTCTTATAACTGAATAGTGAGTAACGAAATAACCGTTGGTACCACTAAGAATAATTAGTTAAGATACTCGTGTTATTTAAATGTAGAGCACACATGTCATGGTAGAGGGGCCCCTCTGAATATCATGTAATCTGCTGCTGCAGGCATAAGGTGTGACCGGTTTATTTTGCTTGTTATTAAAATGTGTTTGAAGGTATTCACGCCTCACCGTGTCAATGTTTCCCCGATATAACCAGGTCCCGAACCCCTGACAAGCTACCCCCTCACGCTAACTGTTGCAGTTATCCGTTGATACGCCACTGGTTAAGGGGACACGTCACAACAATATCTTCACAGGCTTAAAAATATCCTCCGTATCCTGGTGGAGCTAATTGAAACACCTCTGAAAGGCATTGGCAGGAATATTCCGTATGGTTGCTCTTGTGGCAGTGATATCTCCTCTGCTGACTGAAATTTTCTGATCAGGTCACCGTAAATGGTCATGCGATCGTCACGTTGGGCTTGCGTCACGATGCGGGGAGCACTGTGTTGGATAACCCGCGACATGTTCTGTTTACTCTGTACGCACGCAACTAACTCTCGCTGGAATGAGAGAGGAACTATTTGACATTATCAAGACACGCAACCTATGCGCTATAGAATACGTCAGCAGCGCTGTACGCAGAGTCAACGAATTTAATGACTCTAGGGGTATATTAAGCTCTTCCCCACATGCATTAAATTTGACTACCTTCACAGTGATTCGTTCTTCATAGAGTTTCCCAACTTCGTAAAGCGTTTTAAATTTCTACTTCTCTTTAAAACCCCAGTGCGGCTTTTTCTCTTCAAAGATGACGATGTGTTTAAGCTGGGGACTCGCTTGTTTTGTGGAAGCGGTTGATTCTCGCGTTAAAAGCGAGAGCGCTTCCGTGTATGTATGTGAGGATTTAGGTGTTATGTTGAGGTTCGTCTTCTTTTAGTGTAGTGGCCTTTTGCGGTTTCGCAGTGAAGTCGAGTGCGAAGGGAAAGAGGAGGAGCTTTTCAACCCCGTTTGCCGCGTTTTCTTCTTTGGATCTAACTACCGACTACAAATTAATTATTGACAGATTGATCGGGTTTAGTAGGGTCGTTAAAGCCCGTTCGACTGTTCTGGATAAAATAAAAGCGCAGAATCCTTTTGAAAACGCCTTTGCCTTTCCACGGGATTGCGCACCTAACCGGCTTTCGGGAATTTATTTTGAAGAGAAAACATTAAAAAAAAAATTTTTTTTTAGTAATTTAATTATATAAAGTCGAGAATTATTTTGAAATCCCAGGTTTATATTTAGCGCGTAAATTATTAAATTTTGATTTTTTTCATGACAAAGTCGATGATTTCCTTAGAGTTTAAAATTTAATCAAAAAAGAAATTTATTTACATTATAAATCGCTTTGAATGCCTCTTTAAGTACCTTTGCTATGGAATTAGGATTTCTTTGCCTTTTGAGTGTTTTTAATTTAAGTTTATAAATTATTTAAAAAGTTTCTTAAAGCTGCCTAACTGAAAAAAGCTGCCTAAATTGAATAAATTGAAAAATGAAGACAAAAATAAAACATAAATTTTAATGAAAAGGCTGTTTAAAAATTCCTTATTTGTCTTTGGTTCCTAGAAACCAAATAATATATGCAAAAGAAAACAATTTTTTTCCCCTACAGAATTTGTTTTACATTTTAAAACGGAATTTAAGGTTAAGTACCGTTTGTATGAAATTTTTTTCTATTATCGTTGAATTTTGTAAAAATTTATTTCATTATATTGAGTTATTTCATAATTATTGGTGAATTCTAATGCAACTACAAAAAAAAAGAAGAGCAAAAACACGCAAAGAAATTCATTTATTTAGAATTAGCAAAGGTACCCGGCGGTGCCCGGGATAATTACACTTGTAGGTAAACAGAACAATCTCAAAAAATTAAATTAAATTTTGCAATATCTTAAAAATAAACACATGAAAATGCTTTGAATTAATACAGTAAAAATTCTTAAAGAAAATTCGAAAAAATATTTTTAAAGGCTCACAATGGATGGACCTCTCCAAGGATACCACTGCTAGTCTAAATAATTTCTTACTCACGTTATCTTACTTCAGATGTACACTTGATGTTGTTGCAATTTCCACTCTTCTCTCGATGTGTTGAAGCAAAATTTGGCCATTCATCTCTTTGTGTTGTCTAGCGGTCGCCGATTCTTCTATTTACTTGCTTCCCATTTGCTCAATACAGCACGGAGCTAAAGGAGTGCTTCCTCTGTCGTCTTTCCACACTTTCTCAATAGTCTGCTAACTCTCCATTATCTCCAGTTACTGATCATTTTTAAAGATTTTCAAGAAATTGTTAAATACTAAGAACTCTCTTATCCATATTGCATCATCATTTTATGTTCATTGTTATAATTCTTGGAAAGGATTGCTTTATCATTGCATCATCATGTTGTGCTCATTGTTATTGGTGAATTGCGCGTTGATACCATTGTTGATGCGAATACGACGGGCCTATTGTTGCACAAACCTTGCCTTGCATTGTTGGTCATGAGATATCTGTTGCTGGCCCGAGCGTAGTATGAATTGCGTGTTGACACCATTGTTGATACCTATTGTTGCACAAACTTTTCCTTGCATTGTTGGTCAAGAGATTTATATTGTTGGTCCATGCAGAGTGTTTGTGAATTACGTGCTGATACTATTGTTGATACCTATTGTTGCACAAACTTTGCCTTGCATTGTTGGTCATGAGATATATATTGTTTGTCCATGCAGAGTGTTTGTGAATTACGTGCTGATACCGTTGTTGATACCTACTGTTGTACAAACTTTGCCTTACATTGTTGGTCATGAGATATTTCTCATTAATATGCCTTGCCTTAACCATGAATATCGATTTTTTTAAATCGATATTTATTATTTTTCCGAAATCTGAGGTAGACAGTGACCTTCCTCATGCTTTGAAGGTCAAGTATGTAAAATTTCATCAAGATCGGAATAAAACTGTAGATTTGTATTTAATACACACAAACAAACCCACAAACATCCACGTGGAGCTTCAATACACACAAAGACTTTCCACCAGATTTTTGTATATAACTTTAGAAATACCAACCACGAGATTTTTGTATATAACTTTTATTTCCTTCCATCTACCAACTCATTCTACTGGGAGCTTCCACAAACCACGTGGCCTGGTCATTGGCGGGGGGTCGGGGGGTCGACAGAAAACTACTTTGGGCCATGGAGTAATACACCATTGGATCTATTACTCCATGCATTGGGGTACGTGAGGGGAAGGGAGGGATCCCGAGTTACGTAGATTTTTATTTATTTTATTTGGTATAGTTAAACAGGATACAGAATATACAACACCATTATGGATATACAGGGTGTCCAAAAAGGCTGGTAACATGGCAGATATCTCAAAGCTGCCAGATAGGCGAGATCTGATGAATGTGGTTTATAGGGGGGGGGATTTATTGCCGCACTCAAATTTGACTTTGACCCCCAAATTTAATGTCGTCCATTTACTAACTCGAAAACTAGTAAAGATAGAGAAAAATTTTCGATTGTTACCCTGTAGAGCAACACCACATTAGTCTAAAAACAATTTTTAATCACACCCTTCCCCTTGAAAGATTTTGAGAAAATGGGCGAGAAAGAGTCACTCAGTGTCAGGTTGGGCTGGCCAGGTTGGCTGAGGTTTCTAACAGGATTGTAGTGAAGCCAACCTGGCCAGCCCAACCTGACCTTGAGTGCGGCTTACCAACTTATTCCGAGAGGTGGGCATCGGGATTTCCTTTCGGACCGCCCACAATAGACAGAGACGACTCCCCTACCCAAAAAGATCAAATACTGACACGGAATATTACAAATGCTCCGGTGTCTATAAACTCACATACTCAGATTGTGGGGCCCACATATCGCTCATTTTACGAACGTTTTCGCGAACACCGACATTCCTGGATTCACAACGACGGAAAATCGGCCTTCGCCCAATTAGGAATAAACTCGGTATTGACAAATGCATGGACATCCTGTGGAAACGAAAAGGGAAGGAGACGATTCTGATTCATGAAGAAATTGAAATCAAGAAGCGTCTCCGAGCGAATCATGACAAATTCGACAGTTTTACCGAACCGGATGACGTCACGACCGTCCTCTAAAGGTCCGCGATTTCCGGCTTCATCCACCAATCTGTGTTGAATCATCTTTTTCATATGATTGATGGACAGTGTATCATGCTTACTATACATTTCAATGTCTTGCCAATTTTCCCTTTTGTAGACTATTGCCTCCGATGACGGCGTAATGCCGAAACGCGTCAGGGTAATAAATTAGTTTTACCGTGTTCACTCTTGGTCCGTTTATTTCAGTATAAAATTTATAAAAATAATTAAATGTGGATAAATAAGCTTTATTTTTTAAATGCTCATTTATCACTGTGGATCATTAACTATAATAATTCGTATATGTACTTTTATAAAAAAAAATGATGTAGCAAATTGGAAACTCGGAAATATATTTGGTAAATTAATTTCACATTCCCATACATGTTAAAAAAAATTTACGAAGAAAAATTTTTTTTATCGTCGACGGGATTTGAGCCCGTACCTGCAAAAGAGTATTCTAGCGTTAAAAATACTAGACCACCTGAACGCGATAAAAATCGATGCTACAATTCGGGCATTTAGAAAGTATAGGCAATTATAATAACTGTGTGAATTTTTTTCTCGGAAAATTTTGAAAAGTGCATCGAATGGCTTTGCATGGGTGTTTAATTTGGTGAAAGCTATTCGTAGAATACTCTTTAGCAAACTCGATGAGTCTCTTTGTGAGATTTGTCACTCTAAATTACATTGTTCTATTGTTACATGATCCAGTTTTAGTGAGTTGTACATTGATTTTGATAATGTGGGGCTTATACTCCCTTGATGTGACATTTCGGAACTCTCTAGCAGTTGTTTCAACTGAAGACTTGCGATTGCATCGTATCCCATTTGCTAGCCACTCGACGAACTGTCATTTTCATTGACCAACCACTTCGCGATTTCACTGATGTTGTTCCTTGAGATTTCCACTTGTAATGATGTCACATTCAGTTGAACAAGATATTTGAATGAAAATGAGAAAAATCTCGTATACAAACTTGCTGCATAGGCGAAATCCTATTATCATAACATTTTGGAACTCGCTGAGTCTGTTAAGCCATGTTTTTTTTTTATATTATATTATATACTATAGACATATAAATTAGAACACGCAACATTGGTTTGGAGGGGTCTCCGTAAACTTTCGATCACATTATATAGCTTGTGCAACTTTGTTTTTCTTAATCGCTCTTCATAAAATAAGTTTGTGTATAGAGCAGGAAAAGTAATGCCATCAAAGAACAAATTGAACAAGAGCGGGAGGATTACAACGGAAATTGAGGTACTGCTTGATATCTAATTAAGGATTTAGAAGTAATTTCTGCTGTATGTAAGAGGAAACTCGATCACTGAGGTAAGAAGCTATCAAGTTAATGGAATGGCGCGAAGACCATACGCATTCTGGAGTTCGGCAATCAATAATTGAGCCGTCTGTTATGAAAGAAGTGATAGCCCATTTTGGGAGAGAAGGAAGATTGACTTAAGTCAGTAGCAAAAATGGATGAAGTAAAAATACACACTTACTGATTGACCAATGAATTAGAAACATATGTAAATGTGTTTTTAATCTGTTTTTATGCAGAATATTTCAGATCATGTGATTCAAGCGTGTACTTATTAAAGAAGAAGTTGGATGGCTGTAATCATACTTAAACAACATTGGAAAAAGAGGGACCTGACCGACCTGCTCGTCTAGATTGAAACAATGACTGGTTCTCAAAAGGTGAGATATTTGGAATACTTTCATCGTTGGAAAAATTATCCACAGTCTTTGACTAAAAGGTATAAGTGGCTCAAAGACAATTAACATTCACATGCCCATACGAAAACAAATGATTTCTTCAAAGCGTAGGAAAGTTTGTCTACAGCAGCGTCTGGAACGAGGTGACTGGACACGTGAAGCGTAGAAGAAGGTTATGTGGCCTGGCGATTATACCACTGGTGGCAGAAAGTTTGCCGGGAGGTTCATAAAGCAATGGATCCAGCATTCCTTATTAAGACAAGATTCTGGAGGCCTTGCTGTACATATCGAGAAAGAAAATACAGAATTCCGACTGGTTTCGCCTTTTGTTCCTGGCTTTGTCAAGGATACAGATGAAGAGGATGAACTCCTTTTATGGAAAATACGATAGTCTAAATAGTCAGTGATTGGTTAATTAAAAAATCAAGGTATATTTTGCCAAATCTATAGATTATGGTTGTAAAGTAGTTGCGATTGGTTGGAGCAAGATGGGCGTTAGTTGCGTTCCTGATTGGAAAATTTAGTAAAAAAAAAAAAAAACCCGCGATGGATGAAGGTGCTTTTTCTTTCCCGCTACGTATTGCAAGGCTTCCATTAACTTTATCAGAAATGGATGAGCTCTCCATTACATAAAATCAAGGTTCTGCTGGTAGTATCACGATATTGAACTTCTGCTGATACAGAAGAAAGGTTAGGCACGTTCCGCGTACAACCTGAACATTATTGCCGAACAAGTCCATTCTGCTGTACGGTTCCTCAGATTACGGCCTTTTCATGAACGACAATGCCGTTCATCGCGCACGGTTGGTTCTTCATGGTTTAGCGATCACGAAGATATTATCCAAAATAAGATATGCACAGTTAAAGAAGAAGTCTGCTTTAAACTCCGACCATTTTTTTGTAATAAACTAAATACATGTTGTTTATGGTTTTTTACAGTGTTCTAAGGCACACTTCATGATTTCATTCCTTACGTCGTAGGTTAAGCGTTCCAGTTTGGGATAATGTTATATGGAAAAAATGAGGATAAAAATCTGGACACAATACGCGGCGGAACTATCTTGTACTTTTGAGATTCACGTGTATAGATATTATCAATCATCCAAGTCTTCACATAATGTATCGGGTGATTGGACCCAATAAGAGCACCGACAAGTTCTTTGAATCTCGAATAGTAGATCAGGTTGCTTAACGTAAATATACGAGGTGCTACCAAAAATTTCCCGAAATGCACCTCTATAAAATGCGGAACTCACCCGGTCTTTTAATTTCCACCGTCACCTTCAAAGTAATCTCCTTGGGCATCTATACATCGCTTCCAGCGATGTTCCCACTTCTGGAAGCACTCCTGGAAGTTCCCAGGCTGGACCATGTTCAACATCTGCTGCGATTCCGCTTGGATCGGTTCAATGGAGTCAAATCGCCGCTCTTTTAACCGCAATT
The DNA here is from genome assembly GCA_023313115.1 of Rhysida immarginata. Lineage (NCBI taxonomy): Eukaryota > Metazoa > Arthropoda > Chilopoda > Scolopendromorpha > Scolopendridae > Rhysida > Rhysida immarginata. The sequence continues at coordinate 4,038,233 of JAHWFO010013591.1, forward strand.
CCGGAAGCGGTAGAGATCGCAGGGTGCCAGGGGACAGCGGTCATGTTGTTTTTCTTGAGGAAGTCCCTCACAGCGAGCGATGTGTGCGCCGGAGCATTGTCGTGATGCAGCAGCCAATCTTTCTTCTTCTATGTACATCTCTGCCTTTTGCGCCTCACGTTTACCGTCAGTCGTCTCAAAACGTCCCGTATGACAGTCCAAGATGATGACAAACATCGTGGATGGTCCGACTTCGGTCCTCGCGGATCATGTCACGCACTTCGGTCCTTTCGTGATCATTTCTAGGGTTGTGCTTGTTGACGGTCGACCAGAAAGCTTCCACAGACTCCCGACCATTTGAAACGCTTAAACCATTCAAATGTTTGGGTTTAGCTTAAAGCTTGTTCACCAAAAGCCTCCTTCAACACTCTGTGGGTTTCAGCCGCAGTTTTCTTCAGCTTTAATATCAAGAATCGCAACACGACCAACACAAAGAGTGAAAAACAGCTCAAAACCACGTGAAAAAACAGCTCAAAATCACGTGGACACCACTTGGCATAATTACAGCTGAGACTTACCCCTAACAACAGCCAGCCAGGTGGTCTAGAGGGCTAGGGCGTAGGCTTTCTAGTTCTCGAGTCCATCTGGTCGTGGGTTCGAATCCCGTCGTGGGCATGGATGTTTGTCTTTGTCCCGGGGTGCGTACAGATATAAAAGCCGCGTGTATGGCATTGTTATATGCCACTTGGGTTTTATGAATAGTCTCTCAGCAGCAGGAGACCAATACGGTAACTTTGGTATCACTGTTGCTTTTATGACTCTAATAATTTCATTTTTTGTTAATACTCTATACTCTTCAGTTGCTTTAATAAAAAGCTTAGACGGTTTATATCGAAGATCAGGCCTCAATAGTGGGCTTTAAATGTTACTTTATTATCAATGATCAGCCCTAATATTTTGCAGGTCTTAATCGGACTTGTTTTTCTATCGATGTTAGTTTTGTCCTGATTAAATTTCAAATCATGTTCTGTATACCATTCATTTAGCTGACGAGCTTTGTCAATTTCTGTCCTAACACATAAGAAATTATCTTTGACAAAAAGAAAAATTATGGACATCTACTGCTGCCTCTTTTGGAGCACCTTGAAGAAGACCTCGTGAAGATGTATGCTGTATACAACATGAGAATGTAATTGAATATACTTTAACCAATACAAGAAGTAATCTTGGAGTAAATTTAGAGTGCTGTGATCAACTCCCATAGGCCTGCGCTAGAGAATAATTTGCTCCTGTTAACAGTGTTGAAGGCTTTTGAGACGCCTGTATTTTGAGAGGATGAATTCGTAATTTATCCTGATCGCACAAGATCCCAGATTTGGGACATTTTGGAACGACATTATCATCAGGAAGATACTCTTCCAACAAATCTGCAAAGAGAGCTAATGGAATGTCTGGTGAACACCTGGTCTTCTATTGACTCTCAAGTGGTTCATCACTTTATCGGGTCTACACCAAACTTCTAGAAGCTGTAATTTGGGCAATGATGCTCCAATAAAATATTAAACAGATGTTTATAATTCATTGTCCAGCGTAGCTCCATAACTATTGTAACATTCAGAATTGCTTGTTTTGTGACGTGGGATATTGTTCTGTATAAAATTTTTTCTTTCATTGTATTAAAGAAACTCCTTATCCCTGTACGTTTTAATTTATTCGTAAATGTTTCCTTTTGGGACTTTTTCTAATGTTTATTTATACGTGCTCGTGAATTTAAATAAAATTTCTCCGTTGTTCAGTCTACGTTGCGTGAAGCTTGAAAAGGGATTGACGCAAATATTCGTCTTTGGCTTCATCGATCGAGCCTCAGCCCGTTTTTTGCTTGTTCGCTTTCTTCTCGTCGAGAGAATTTTTTTTATTTTTGTATATAATTTTTTAAGTATTTTTATAAAATTCCACTCATTCCTTCAGAGACATTGCTGGTTCGATCTCGTAAAACAATAAAGTTGTTTTTTTGAATTTTTTTTTTTTACCCTCTTTCCAAGCAACTCTTTTAGTTAACTCCGTTTCTCGCTCGAACGATCGCGTTGATTTCAATTTTCCTCTCTTTTTCTTCTCTTCTAATTTCGAAGGGTGAAGGAAGCGAAAATGGAGTCTCGAAATCCCTTCCTTCAGTACAAAGGCAACGACAACGCTCGAGAGACGCCGCCGACGTGTCAGATCCGGGGCCACGTTTAATGACATTCGAAAGCTTTTTCCCTCCTCGTCCCTTTTTATGGCTTAAAAATCTCTCCGACGCTCTCAAAAGTTGTTAATGTTTATTTTAGAGAGGATTCTTCTTTTTTGTGGGAAGTACGCCCATGGGACTTTTCATTCCGAACCCGTCGTCTTCGAGGGTAATGAACATTATTTTGGCTTGATTCACACGTCAATGAATAGAAAAAAGGTCGTAGGTTCGATTCCCGTCATGATTCCTTATGCCTTTATTTCTTCTATAAGCAGGAAAAGACATGGTTTTCTAACGTTTAGCTTCATTTATTTGCGAGGGCGCATGTTAACTGGCTATTTTCGTACATTTATAGCTTCAAATAAAAATGAGAGGTTAATTTTAGCGTAAAATTTTTAAGTGGCAAAGAGTGCCTGACGACATACCAAGTGAAAGTCTGATGAATCAACTTTACGATATAATTTTAATTTTTAAATTCCGATCGTAACTTCCCGAGTAAATGCATTCCAAAGAGTCATTTGCTAAACAAGTAACTCATTGAGCGTAGTAAATGTCAGAAATGACCATCACCAGCTTCCATACAAGAACAAAGACTCGGCTGAAAACGTTGTCGTACACTATGGAGCCTTTGTAGACGATTTGATCCAAATGAAATTTTGTGAGTTGGCAATGAACGAGCAATAAATCATTCAAAATTCTCTTAACGCCTGTTTTTTCTACTAATTTTATCGAAATGGTTCAGTATATAAGCCATATTTCCACGAGGTTCACATACACCCTTATCATCCCCACCCCTTGGAGTGCTAGGATTGTCTTACTCCCACAGTATTTTTTCCAGATTGTAAGTCATATATGTGCCTCATATGAATGAGAATGGCCTAATTATATCGTCTGCTATAGTGATTTGCTGCTCATTGTTAATAATTCTTGAAAACAAATCTTGTATTGTTTCAAGGCAACAGAACGCTCTATTATTGCATCATCACCACATCGGTTTTCATGGCAACAATATTTAGCGCAAAAGATTGACATTCACACGGTTTTACAAGTTACCCCTACCCAATCACACCCTTAAGGGTGCTAGGGATTTCTTATTTCCATATTGTATATCTTATGCATACCAAGTTTGTTTCAAATTGCCTTCAAGCGTTCCAGAATTATGCCAGAACATACACATATACATACAGTACAGGGTGTCCCTAAAGGTCGTTTACAAACTTTATGTGCGAGTCTGTCAGACCATGACAAACAAGTTTTACATGGAAGTTTTGTCCGAAAATCGAGCCTTGGGGTGCAATGTATACACCTTTTGTCCGTAGGCCTTCTCTCTAGGAGGTTTTGAACGAACTCACATGTTCTCCTTTATTTAGAATTTGATAAAAATTGCCGCTCAGACAACTATGGTCAGGTGACTTTTAAGTTTCGGCGTGTACTTCAAGCCAGCGCCAACAATGTTTAAACTTGCAACAACTATGCAAAACTGTTTCCGTGATGAATTCACATGTTCTCCTTTATTGTGAGCTTTAGTTTAAAAGGCTACTTATAAGAATGCGTCCTTGGTCTGTACGTTTATCCGTCCGTCCGTCCGCCGTTTGCACGATAACTTGAAAGCTGATTAACTTTTTCAAATTCTTTTTTCAGAAATATGACTATCAAGATATTAGCTCGCCCGTATCAACTTTTCATAATTTTTCGTGAAACTCTTTAAGTCGAATTTACGTGCTAAAACAATGACTGAAAGAATATCAAGATAATGGCATGTCATATAACAATCGATTTATCAAGAATGAATATATTGTTACTTTCTGTTCATGTTTTAAACATTATTGATATCGGCACGCGCACGTGAAATCGCTTTGTCGACGCACGATTGCTCAAGTGCTCATATTCTTATTGGTTTTCTAATGTCCATACGTCCCCTTCATAATTTCTACATTTTTTGAGGTAGAAGGTTGAAATTCGGAATGTAGCTTATTATGGGCATGTCCACCTTCGCTATTTAGTTTGGTTCTGATTGGTGCACTGGAGTTGCAATTACGGGTTTGGGATTCAGAGAGGACAAAAGATCCATGTGCTACTTAGGTACGTAAAGGAGTGAAATTCAGTATCCAGATTCCTCTAGGCAAGATCTACATTACTACGAAATTCAGGCCCAATTGTTCGAGTGGGTTTGGAGTTGCGGGGGTGTCAGTCATTTGGTCTTTAGAAATATGGCAACATATGGCATGTAATATGTCATTACATCAGAAATGATGAGAAAGGAAAGAAGATATGAGCTTTTTTACACTTTCTACATACTATATTCGAGAAAATCAATTTTTTAGTTAAAAAATCTTGGGGAGAAATAACAAGTACAGATAAAGGGGTAAAAATAGATGACCACAAGATCTGCTATTTGCCTTGCCCTACTCGGGAGGGATTAATTACTTGTTAATAAATGTATAAATGTATTTCTGCTTTATTGCTAAAGCTCCTCCTTGGAATGTTTACAAGATTTTATTATTTTTTGGAAATCTCATGCTTTGAAGGTCATCAAGATCGGAATAAAACTGTAGATTTGTATAAGAAACAAATCAGAATTATATAGTCAGCGTAGTCGAATCACGGCTGAGAGGTCTGAGGTTCGAGTCCCAGCACCAGAATTTATAACATTCTTTTTTATATCCACGAAAAAGTTGCAGGTATTTAAGTGAAGCCTCTTGTTCTACGGAAAGCCCGGCCTACACCGGGTACCGCAGATGATTATACGACGGCGACTCCAAAAGTAATACACAATATTTTTTTAAATTTATTTTTTATTCTACACTCTTACAACATCTAGAAGTCATAGATACATCCTTTAGGAACATGTCATTTTTCCACATAATCCCCGCCCCTTTCAACTGCCTTACGCCACCTTGGAACGAGGGCGTATATACCTGCACGGTAAAAGTCTCGACCAGCACGTTTGAGCCAGTTTAGCAGCGTGCACGGGGGAGTTGTCATCTTCAAATTTGGTTCCGCGATGGGATTCCATGAAGAAGAAGTCACATGCCATTAAAAATTCAGCATTGAAGGATGGACTTGTTGCGGATGTTCCTTTTTTCTCCGTATAAATCGTTTTAAAAGATGGCAGTCTCGTTCGCCATTGTCCTTTTTCGAAGCCAGTTAATATCAGTCTTTCCCCCCATGCTCATCAAGTTCTATACTCATCTAAACTTCCTACACACATGAATCAAATGGCCTTTTGTATCTTTTCTCAAAAAGATCAAAATGTTTGGGATGACATTTTAAGTGATCATCTCATTGGTTCTTATTTCGTATGCATTGGTCCAATGTTAACTGATATTACTTAGAATGATGAGCATTGCCTTGCAGATCAGTTGGTATTCCAACAGGACGAAGCTCCTCTTCATTATGCGCTAGCTGTTCGACGACGGTATTTGGATAAAAAGTTTTCGGGTTAATGGATTGAAAGGAGAAGCGCCTATTGAATGCGACCCGCCAAGCTTGCCAATTTTTTCTCCGTTAGAATTCTTTTGTGGATATACTGGAAGAGTAAAATATTTTTTCTCAACTGGTTTCTTTACGAATTTTATAACAACTATGCTCAGTACACTCCAGACTGTAGAGAACGTTTTCAGGATTAACTTTTGTTATTGTATGGGAGCTAATGGTGATATTTCGTAAGTTGCTTGTTTATTTTTGTCTTTTGGAGCTAATTTACTCAGGAATTAACGATCGAAAATCAAAAATTAAAAATTATCTGACACTATTTTTAAAAATTTTAGACTAAATTTAACTTCTCTTTTTGGGTTAAAAGGAAATAGTCCATTAAATAAGTATCCCTTTGCAAATAAAGTTGGCGTGTCCAAGCGGTTTTCGAACAAATGAGATTAAATGCGAAACACACACTACTTGAATTTTCGATGGGTTATCCTGTATTTGCATAAAATATATTTGCTGTTTATATATAATGAAGTGTCGTTGGCGCCTTGAACAATGAAGCTTAAATTTTTGATAATTTTTCCTCATTCATCATTTACAGTGTATCTGTTTAATCTTTGCTGTATTAAATTACGAAGCTGCTTTGGAGTCTGCATATTATCATCAGATTGCATTGGCCAGATGAAAGAAGACGTCGCATGAATTCACAAAGGGGTTATCACTTTTATTAGATCTCCATAATAAATGAAGTTTGTATGTAATGAATTCGTGCAGTGATGTTTATTGAATTATAGTGGTCAATAAAGGATCGAAATGGTAGGCGCGTTAGAGTTTAAATATCTTCAACTGTTACTTAAATCTTCTAGGATTTAGGGTTCTCCCCAGGCCCTTTTGAAGGGGCGCGCCGCCCGGTTGATTTTGGTGACCGCCCGGCTGAATACACGAAAAGCTGCACAACACCTCATAGTGTTTATTTGTTTTTAATTGTTGTCCGCCCGGCTATTTTATCTTTCCACCCACCTGATAAAATTTTCTTGGGAGAACAATGCAAGATGATCTCTTTGTTCCTCATAGATATTTGGTTTTTGCAGAGTTTGCCTCAATTTAAGTTTTTAAATAAAAATAAGAATAGGAGCCCATTAAATAATTAATAAAAATAAATTTATTTCATTTAGTCTCAGAAAGCACTGGCAAAGAGTTTTCCTTTTTTTATGTGCTCGGCCTCTAAACGTTCCTTCTTTTTCTTTCCTTCTGAATACCATCTGCCAACACCGATTCAAAAAACTTTTCAGAGGTTAATAGATTTCCAATAGACTCTTCATTAAAAAATATTGACAGCTAAAAGAAAAAAAAAGCAGTGTGTAGTATGGCTTGCTGTTCACCAAGATAAGGTTAACTTACTGTAAACAACCGGTCTTAATGCCTGGATGAAAACCTTTATGGAGACCGGTCGCTAGTAAATAAGAACAACGAGTGGTAAGCCATACTACACTGCACTTTCTCTGTGGCAGAATTAATAGATAGGAATGGTCTTAGGACCATTGTCTTTAGATATATGGTCATCCAACTCCACTGAAAAATGAAGCTAAAGTTTCTAGCTCCCGATAGGGCGGGAACTCCATTGAAAAATGGCGCTGCATGTATAATCGGACTAACAAGGCCGCTCTAATATTATTAGAGCGACCTTGCGGACTAAAAACGCATGCAGTGCCGCCCTATCGTTAGCTAGAAATTTTAGTTTCATTTTTAATGCAGCCGGAATTATTGACAAATTACTGCCAAAATTAGTGTATTCTACAAAATTTTAAATAAATAATTGATAAACCAAGTATTGGATGCATTACATAGCTCACTATTAATTTTGGGCATCAACTTTATAAATAAAATAACTATACAAGTTAGGGCATTCAGATCACGCTGGGTGCCGCATAGATCGCACAAAGTCCATTGCGACCTATGCGGCTCCTAAGGTGATCTGAATTCCCTAGCTTCTCTAAACAATGGAAAATGGCGGGAGTTGAATGACTCATTACTATCTAAAGACAATGCTTAGGACTACGGTCTATACATATAAATGGTTATCGAGCTCCATTGTTAAAATGAAGCTAAAGTTTCTAGCTCTCGATAGGGTGGGAACTCTATTGAAAAGTGGCGCTGGATGTACAGTCAGCCCAAGTGCAACTGCAGCGCCACCCCATCGGAAGTTTGAAATTTTACTTTTATTTTCAATTTCAATGGAATATCTCACGATCGGCCCTAGTGCGACCTATGTGGCACCTGGCGCGATCTGTTATCTTAGCTTCTCGAAACAATGGAAAATGGCGGAAGCTCGATGACCGTATATATCTATAGACCGTGCTTAGGACTCTAATACTCGAAACAATGTAATGCGATACTGGCGCCAGATATTGAGCGCTCACTGAATCGTTTAGTCTATGTATTTTTTGTTTTGAAAAATTGAACTTATTATCAAAACCAATGTGAAAACTAGTAAGCAGATAAACAGTACAGTAGGTTTTATGCTGGTCATATTCACCATCTCATTCAAGTGAAAATGGGCCTTATCGATCCATAGAATTTGCCGCGCCCATGAACCGTCGACCATCATCCCAGCTGTGAAGGACATGGCAAATGCTTTCCACTTATCACTATCACCAGGAAGCAATTTTGACAATGGGTTATCTTGTAGGGGTAAAAACTGCAGTATTCGCCGCAAAATGGTCCTCACTGTAGAGTAGGCCATAGCCAATTAATTGCCTTGAAACCGCAGCGCACTCTAAAAGCCATATGAATTCTGCATTTGTTGCTCCACGACGGGCATTGTAACGTTATCCTTTTTTCTCATGTTCGACTGGTTTGCGGTCCCTTCCCGGTTTCACGTGGAATGTTTCTGTTTCTCGTAACGCAGAATCATGTTACTGAGAGTACAATATTGCGCAATGTAAGCATTATGACTTGTCGCTAATCCAAATTGATGAAACAAGATTTGCGACTATTTTTTATATATCTGACAGTTATGTCATTCTCTATCCTGTATGCAAATTAAAGCAATATAAGCACCAAATGTCACCCTAGCGGGAATTTTTGAATACATCTTTTATGTAAGAAATCGAAACCCCATGAGTCAGGAATGTATGCACTCCAAATTTAATTTGTTGGATACAGAGCTCTGAATACCTGTTAATTAAAACCACATTGTATATAGAGATAGTCTGCGAATTGCGAACCCTTAATGTGTATTCACTGTCTCACTATACGGAATTTTGCATTTTCCCTATTCTTGTACAGTACCCGTTATAAATATTATTAATTTGGATATTTGGTCTCTTTGCCCGTTTCTATTGTTGTCGTCCTTGCTCAGTCTTCTTTAAAATATTTACAAGACATTTCATGTTTCCCTTTCGCCCTTGTCCTCGCCAACGAACACATTTCGAACGAGCTCACATTATATTAGCATACAGAACAACATAATTCAAAAATATCGAACATGATGAAGATAAGTGTTTCATGAACAAGGGAAACTTATGAGAGTGCATATGAAGTTCAAAGAGTATAACGAAAATTCTTTTCTCAATATAGAACTACACTTATATAAAATTACTAAAAACAAAGAAGCCAAGGCCGTTGACTCTTCTTTCTTTATTGCCTCAAAATTGCACCCCAAAAAGATCTTTCGGGAGACAACATTTATTTCCATTTCCACCACTGCTTTTGTCCTTGTCAGGAAGAAAATTTTTATTCAAGAAAAAGCGAAACATGGCTACAAACGGTTTCCTTCTGTTTAACTAGGCTAATGCGCTTGAATTAGTTTTCTCGACGTTCTCTTATGTAAATATTCCTTCCTATATCACTCTCATCCTACGCCAATTGCGTTTTGCTCTTTGTATACTTTGCCTAATTGCGTTTGCACGCATTTAAGGGGTTTGATGTTTTTATGTTCTCTGTATCATTTTTATTCAGGTTATTTTCTATAAATAAACAAGACAATGAGATTTTAATTAAGGTTGAGATTAAGTTTGTTTATATTGGTTTAACTCAACAATGGAAGCTTCTCGTAAATAAGGAAGATCTTTATTCATATTTTATACAGGGTGATTCAAAAGTTACTGTGCAGTAGTGCATGAAAACGTGTGCAGAGGGCGGTAGTAGCAAAATGGAACAACGGAACAACAACGGCTAGCCACTGCACAGTAACTTTTGAATCACCCTGTAAATCAGCTTGTGCTAGAAGCAAATAAGTCGTGGATGGTGGTTAATGGAATTTTTTATATGATTTGTCATGTAGAAGCTTTTCCTCGAAAAGGCCATCTTCTGCCAAAGGGCGGATCTTAAAGTTTGTTTATAGTGTTAGCAATTCTGCCTTTCAAGAGGTAACTGAGCTTACAGAAACCAAACCAAACTATAACAAAGTTAAAACACGGTTCCCACAAGCAGAAAACAAGAGAGCAGAAACCAGGGCGTATTTTTTCCTGCTCTTTTACATTCTGCTCCTGGAGGTATTTCACATGGCAGAAACTTAAATGGACGAGGCAGCAGAAGTCTGCTATCCATGCGAACCAGGAACCTCGACTATCATGGCCGATGAATCCGGGTCGCAGAATTTTTCCTTCCATTTTTCAATTGAAAAATCATTACCTATGCTTGGAGACGTATTTCCAGTTAATAATTATTTACTTGGGAGTTCATCAACTTTCTGATGGTTTGGAGTGGAGAAATTCTCGATCTGCGGGCCAGGTTCCCGTCTCCCATTGGGCTTTCAACCGTGACAACTTGGTTGTCTTTAAGACACCTTGAGACAGCTTGGCTGTTCGTGGTGTCTGCGATAGCCCAATTGGTAGAGATATCGGCCATGATAGTCGAGGTTCCTGGTTCGAATCCGGGTCGCAGAATTTTTCCTTCCATTTTTCAATTGAAAAATCATTACCTGTGCTTGGAGACGTATCTCCAGTTAATAATTATTATTTATATGCATTCAATTGTTGTTTATTCAGTTTATCTTGATTAATTCTATTGTGTTAATAAATATAAATATTTCACATCTCTTCTATTAGAGTTTTCACTACAGCGATCGTTTTCTATTGGCTGAACAAGTTTCTGCCTTGCTTTCTGCCAAAAAAGTTGAAACTCAATCCAATTCAAAAAAGGAGTTTTCTGTCGGGCAGAAAGGCAAAAGCAGGAAGTGACGTCATAAACTTTTTTTGTTTTGTAGTTTCTGCAACGCATTTAGGAACCACGCTTTACAAAAAAATACTGGAGATAATGCTCCAATATAAATAAAACGTGTTAATATGTAAAACAAAAGCAAATCGTAAAGGAACATCCATGCTTCACCGTTGGAATTAAATAGTGCGAATTGTAGCTTCTTCAGGCGTTCTGCACTAAAGCCTGTTTCTCACCAGAGACAGAAAACACGTGAGCAGAAATCGGGACGTATTTTTTCTGCCTTTTTACTTTCTGCTCCTGGAGGTGTCCCACATGGTTGAAACTCAAAAGGATAAGACAGTAGAAGTCTGCTACCCAAGTGCCATCCTTTATTGTAATTTGGTATTCTTGCCCAGCACAAATGCACTGCACCGAAGCCGTCGATCGATCTAAACGGTCAGCTTCGACTGCACACAGTTCGTTCAGTTCTCAACAATCATCATATCGAATTTTTTTATTCAGTTGTTGTTTATTCAATTTAATTTGATTGATTCAATTTATATCCTCGTAAATAAATTTGAAAATATCCTCGTCGTCCTCGGGCATCAGAGGCGATCACGCAACCACTGAGCCACCTAGGCCGACCGATTGCAGCTTGTAGTGGTTCTGTTTATGAAGCTCCCTCCGTACTAGAACACCAAAGAAAGTGACGAAACAAACTAAAAAAGGGAACGAATCTCTTAATTCACAAACGAACTAAAACAGACGATATTGTCTGGTCATTTCGGCTACTAAGGTCATTTGCTTCAGTTTGTTTTGTATGATTTCGTTTTTTTGGTTCCCTCCGTACTGTTTTAATAGGGGGTGGCCGTGGCCTGGTTGTCTCGTCTGTTGGCTCGCTGATTGATGGAATTAAGCAACTTCAGGCGCTGCTGGCTGGGTGACAGCCAGTAGCTTGAGGACCACTGCTGGGTTGTACGGCTATTTGGGGAACAGCTGTTGGGGGACTTTAGTCTGACCCATTTGCTGATTGACCAGTGCTGGATGCCCAGCAGCTGGTGATAGCCACTGGTTTGTTCGTCCGCCAGCAGCTCTTCCATCATGAACCTCCCCCCCCCCCCCATGCGATAATCTACCCTCTGTACAAGATAAGACTGTTTTAATAGAATTTGGAATACAAAGATGCAGATGTATTTTTAACTGCCAGTTTATCTCTGTCATTCAACTTCTATTTTGATAATCGTAATAGTTTTGAGTTTTGTTTTACAGATGCGGACATAAAGAATTTGCGGACCACCACAACAACGCAATCATGCGCAATCGCCATAACAGCGTTGCTTTCCATAAATATGCTGGGGCGCTGGCGCTTTATTATAGGTGAATAGAGTACACAATATGAAGCGAAAAGAGACTAATTAACGGCGTCTACCATTTAGAGGGGACTACATCATTAACATCAGACTCAACTACCACAAACTGTTTCCATTATTTTGTTCACCGTTGTTTACCTTAACGTGAAATTGATTTAGTCATTAAGGCTTGAAAAGGGTTGTTTAAAAATCGGAGGCGTCTTCGTTTGGATAAACAATCATTTTTAAACAAAGGTAATAAATAAAATATTAATAATGGGTCAACAAATCACAGGTGTTTATTTATGTGAGATGACTTGGGAGAAGGAAGTGGCCTTTTTCAATTCTTTATTCAGTTTACAATATAAGGCTCAGTTCATATTCTAGGGGATTTTTTATGCAGTAATGAATTGATTGAATGTGGTTATGAACGAAAGTTTGGATCATAAAGGGGAATAGCTGGAAGGTGGAAAATCTTTACGTCCTTAATGAGGCGTGTCTTTAATGAAAGTGCCTTTGCACTGCTTGCCAGCTTTTAATGGAAAAGAAAGTTATTAATTAATTCTTGAATAATTAATACATTATTTAAGAGAAAGTAAGGCAGTTCTTGTTATTGAACTGTTTGGAAGTTTTATTAAAACCCAAGTAAAACAACCAGCTAGAGAAGGCTGGAGGGTCTTACTGCATGACTGACGTAGTTTCGGTATTTCTAGGACAGATGTAGTTCTTCTGTCTTCCACAAAATACTAATGACCAAAAATCATAGGACACCCCTTAGCCTAACGTTGACTCGCCCATAGGACGCGGATACATGTGGCCAACGAGGTATAAGTGAAGACTCGAACAGAGGACGGCTATTGTACTTTACAACCATTTGAACTTGGCATGGTTCTTGGAGTACATTAATTTGGGATTTTTGTAATGTAAGATGCCTACTGTTAGCGATGTTATCATGAAAGTGGAGTTGTCACCGCAACACTGAAACTCTCCATAAATTGGTAGGCCTAGGCAATTGACAGATCGAGACCGGCGAAGTCTGAAGCTTATTATAAAAGGGGATTTATTTGTTAGGTTGAGAACTATTGCATACAACTTCGAGGTGAGTTCAAGGCGAGAAAGTCCGCCCTTGGATTTCCTGATCGTGTAACATTTCTTTGTTCATTGTCAGTGACCAATTTTTAGAATGATGGAACCATTGATCAGTGAAAGAGCGTCCTTTGGAATAAGAAATAAAATAACAAAAATAACCAAATAGTCCTTTTGGAATGATGAATTCTTCATTTTTAAAGCCAGTTAAGCTACCCAATGGTCATTATTAAGACCTGGAGGTACTTGTCTGGGGGTGCTAGCATTATGGTCTACGGCTGTTATTCGAAGTTTGGACTGATCCGTTGATGAAATTTTGAACAAATCCGCTTTCTTTTTTAAGGCAAACAGGTTTGGGAATGTCCTTTCTGGTTTCAACACGACAGGGTACTCATCACCTAGGTTAGATTAGTAAATAATAAAAATTGAACATACGGTCTTACCAACCTGTGTTCAATTTTTATTATTTATTATTTTATAAATTCTGGTGCCTAGTCCTTCTTTTCTTCTGCACCCGTCATAGGTTAGATTAAGTTAGACGTCACCAATCCTTGTCCATACAGACTGCCTGCTAAGTTACACACATCTACCATTGATATTTTACCCGTGAAGGCTGCGAATGTAGAGCCCGTCGTCTAATCGGAAAACCACTTAAAGTAGAAATAACCTCATCCTCACTGTAAAGTCGCCTCAAACGAAGAGGCTTATTACTTACTTACCTACTTACTTTTCAAACCCGCTTATCCGTTAGGGTCACGGGGGCAGCAGTCCTATGGAGGATCTCCAGCGATCGCGATCTTCCGCCATCAGGCGCATGTCTTTCATGATAATACCCATGCGACTCGAAACCAGGTTCTCCATGTAGTCTAGCCACCTGGTTCTAGGCCGACCCCTTGGTCTCTTACCCACCGACTTGGAAAATAACTGCCTAGGAAGAACAGTTTGCAGCATCCGTTTCATGTGGCCATACAAGCTCAACTGAGATCTCTCAATGCGGAGAAGTAGCGGCTTAACACTTAAAAACTCCCTTATTGTGCTGCTGTGCACTCTGTCTAGTAGAGTAGTACCTGCCACACTTCTCAGAAATCTCATTTCGGCCGCTTGTGCCCGCGATCGCACTCATGAGGACAAAGATAGATTTGAAAACGGAGAACTTGGCTTTGTTTCCCTGCTCACGTTTCGCCACATTTCACGCATGACACAGCTTGCTGCACCAATCCGAGCATCCAATTCGTTATCCTGCCACCCATCACTCGTGAATGCAATCCCGAGATACTTGAACTTCTCCAATCATAGGTATTGGAGCTCCCAGACAACTGAGCAGGCTGTATTGAGAAGACCAGAACCTCAGTCTTAGCCACTCTGATCTTGATCCCAGCCTCTTCACATTTGGCCAGCTCCAATACCTATGATATGTAGCCGATATCGTTTGGCTTCCTCCACTAACTCGGATTCCTTTCCTGTCATGGAGAATAAGTTCCAAGTGCCGATTGACAACACCAAATCCCGTTGTCGCTTTACCCGTTTCTTCTCCTGGGTAAAGGCATGCGCTGCCCCCGACCGTTTCCCAAGAGCATAGCGAATGCACTGGTGGGGCTTCTCGGAGGAACTGCTCCGAGATAACAGCCGGGAGATTGTCGACTATTTTTCGAACGGGAGCCTCTGCCTAACTCCCGAACGCGGGTGACTTTAACGTGGCTTGTTCGATTTCCTAAATTAGGCTAGGAAGGCGCCCAATGAGTTTTTCCAGTTCGTGGGAGGCGACTTCACAGTGATAATGAGGCCATCAATGTGGCTGGGGATGGGCCTCTACAGTTTTGGCATTCATGAATGAAATATCGATGGCAGAAGTATATGACTCTGCAGGGAGTTTGTATGGAGGGGGATTGATGACCCCACCAAATTTAGTTGCCATATGATCATGCCTTCTATGTAATGGTATGAACTTTATGACCGCCCCTCGTACATTTTTATTGTACGCTTGGCTTCCATTCCAAAAGTCGACCCGTGGCCGAGGGCTCTGGAGGTGGACTTTTCTGTTTTCGAATCTGTCGGCCGCCTTGGGCATGGGTGTTTGTTTGTGTTTGTCCCCAGAATGCGTAAAGATCATTGTCATGTGGAATTCTCGGGATTGTGTAGGGCGCAAACATGGCCCCTAATCCTAACGAACGAACCAGTTAACCAACCAACCTAAAAGATTTCATGACTATTTTGATTCTTCAGCTAATAAGAATTTTGGCTAAGAATGTACGAGGGGCGATTGATAAATAAGGTCTCCATGGCTGTAACTTTTTTATTTGTTAACCCATTTTCAAAATTCTTTGGTATCTTATACTCACATTTGTCCTCTATGTAATGCACTATTCACTTTTCGACATAGTCCCCATTCCTTTCCAAGCATTGCGCCAACGCGTGACTAGTTGGGTGAACCCGTCGGAGAGGAATTACGGAGTTGTTGTCGGCACCAGGATTGAATGGCAGCGTTTACCTCGCCGTCAGAACCAACTCATGTCCCTTAAGGGGCTCTTTCTTCTTTGGGAAGTGGTGAAAGTCGCAATGTGCAAAGTCTTTCATTTTTGAACTGCAATTTTTCATCTTTGAACTGTAGGCGC
This sequence comes from Rhysida immarginata, assembly GCA_023313115.1. Taxonomy (NCBI): domain Eukaryota; kingdom Metazoa; phylum Arthropoda; class Chilopoda; order Scolopendromorpha; family Scolopendridae; genus Rhysida; species Rhysida immarginata. Next base: position 4,054,051 of record JAHWFO010013591.1, read on the forward strand.
TGCAACGCCTCTTGTGTGTGGTGACTCGTGTGCGGGCGGAGGTTATCGTACTCCAGAAGAGGGTCCAAAGCTGCCATTCAATCCTGATGTCGACAACAACTCCGGAATTCCTCTCCGACGGGTTCACCCAACTAGTCACGCGTTGGCGCAATGCGTGGAAAGGGATGGGGACTATGTCGAAAAGTGAATAGTGCATTACATGGAGGACAAATGTGAGTATAAGATACAAAAAGAATTTTGAAAATCGGTTAACAAATAAAAAAGTTACAGCCATGGAGACCTTATTTATCAATCGCCCCTCGTATAATATCTAGAGACTTTTACATGGTGAGGCAATAATTGATGGTAGTAATATGCGAAAATGAGTCAAAATGTGTGTTGAAGACCCGAGTATCCGAAAGAATTATTCTAGGATGAATTTCAAAATTATGTTCAGAGCTATCGCAAATGACAGACCATTTTTTTACAGTACCATATTCACAGAAGGAGCTACTCTGTTTCATGTTGTTAATAAAAGAGTTATGTGCGAACAGGAGTAGATAGTCACACAAGTGACATTTCAGAAACACCTGTATGCTCTTTAATTGAGTAGGTGTTTTTTTAATATATATATATTTATATCTATCATGAGATATATTTATTTAAGCTCTTTCCCATGCTGCACTTCATTCTGAGCTATTTGTCCACCCAGAGCACGTTCCTTTTTATTATCGTTTTCTCCACCGCCTGATTGGTTGTTGCCCTTATAATAACGCCAACACCCGTGCCTGGGGTTTTTAATTGCCGAGTGAAGACGAACAACCCTGCAATGCAATAACGTGCCAAGAGGGAGGAGGGAAAAATGAGGAGAACCGATAGGGGAATCAACCGAAGAAAGTTCATATTTGAATCCATATTTCAATTAAGTAGACAAACGAAATTGGTGGAGTGTGTTACCTTTCGAATAAAGTTTCGTTCGTCTTGAATCGGTGAGAAATTGCCTTGCCTTTTGTGGATTTAATTTGGCGGGAGAAATAGAAGATAAGTTTTTAAAATGGCTTTTGTGTTATTTGCCTCCTGCACGAGGGCATTGCCTTCTCTCTGGAAGGGGGGAATTAAAGTCTCCTCTTTTGTTATGATTTTGGCCCATTCCCTTTTGAGAGCCTTTTTAAAGAGGAGAAGCTTGGAATTTTCTCATTCAGATGGGCACATTGTATGTAGGCTTAAGCGCTTCGCCACCTTTTATGAGTAGGCGAGAATGAATTCGAATCAAGTTGAATAGGAATGCAGCTGTTGAGGGTGTTGTCTTGTTATTTCTTCTGTGTTTGTACTGTGGATTGATTAGCTTGGAAACTATGGGATTCTTAAGAAGGGTTTAGAAAAGCGGAGAAAAAAAAATTATGGACGCTTTAAGTTAATTCAAAGTTCTCACCTTATGACACCCAAGAGTGGCTTTCGCTATTTAGCTTTTAATATGAGAACGCTGTGTAAGTACTTGAAAATAAACACGAAAAACTGTTATTTAATAATTATTTTCAAATAAAATTTACAAAAATTAGGAAAAAAATCTTCCTGGTCGCAGATGTTCTTGCTGTTCGTGGTCTACTTGCATCCGATTGGATAGGCAAGAATCATCCGTCATTAGCTTCACTTTGGTGGCGATGTTAATAATAGGATTCGGAATCTACCTTTAATATACGTCATTGCTCATTATCCTTACCAGGATAACGGAGCTATAACAAAACTAACGTTATGAGAAAGCGACGCACTGTCAGACATAAATGACATCGCCTGTCACAAAAGCAATCCTTGTGTTCCAAAGGCTCTATCTCTAAAACTATGAATTCCCCCATATAAGAGGCAACCAATCAAAAACGAAACACCTGTTTTTGGCATTTAACCTCATTTGTTCAGAAAACGCATTTGGGGAAGCTGCATTTGTTGCAAGAAGGACATGTTAATTGGGTATTTCCATTCGTCTAACTTCAACGCTCAAATTTTTAATGGTAAGAAGCGCTTTAAAATGACTGTTTAGATGACATGGCATTTGAAAGTCTGATGAACTGGCTTTACCATACGCTTTTGTTATTGTATGGAAGCTGGTGGCGGTCATTTCCAGAGTTACTACGCTGATAGTTTGTTTGGAGCGAATTTAGACTTACTCGGGAAGTAAAATGGAATGCAGAAATGAAAACATTATTGCAAAGCGAATTCACCAAACTTTCAAATGGTATCTCGTAGGATACTCTTTGCCGATACGGTGAAATTAACCTCTCTTTTTGGGGTTGAAGTGAAGTAGCGAATTAACATGCTTCTCACCAATTAACATGTTGAGGCCATGCAATTACGTTGACATGTCTGAGTGCTATTCGAAAATGCTAAAGAACATTCCTATTTTTGTTCCTTTTAGTGGAGGGGTGTTTGCCCTGAATGTATTTCTACTTACATGGAACGGATAGAAAACACAAATTTGTGTAATTATCGGGTTCTTATTTCAAACGAGCTGAGTTTTTTAAATGCAAAATCTTATCTACGAATAGGAAGATTTAATAGACTTAAAGATACGTTGAGGTTTAACTTTTTTATTCATTCAAAAATCCACCGCTTCTGAGAAAAAATTCTACGTGCTTCTTCGAAGCATCGTAATTCCTCTGAGTTTCTCAAATGTCACTTCAACAGGTTTAAATAAATTTTTTTTAGAAATTAAGTGAAATAATCCATATTGTGTTCACGAAGCTTTTTGAGTGCTGTTGCACTCATTTTTAGGCCATGATTCCTAAAGCAGTAATCTGCTGTATGAAGAACATGATAAATTATGCAACAAAATTTTTAATAAACAAGAAATTAATCCCCGGAAAGTAGTGGAAGCTCTGAGTTCATCTATTTTTTACCACTTTTATCCGCATTTTTAAATCTTAATTTTTTTTAAAATCAAAAATTGATTTTCTCGAACGTAGTAGTTAGAAAATGGAAAAGAGCTTTATTCTTCCGCTACTTAATCATGAAGAATGTCGAAAAAGTAAATAGAAAATTGGCGTATTGACCGAATATGTTCGTTAACTAATTAATAAAATATAAGAACTGTGTAGTAGAATTGCCTGTAAAGGAAGAAAAACGTCTAACAACAAAAAACACCCGAGATGAAATGCCGGTTACGAGCTTCATTCTCAGTGGGAAGATTGTGACTGGAAATACAATTTATCTAACAAGGGATAACTGTACTACCAGCGAATCATGAGAACTGTCAATCACTGCGTTACCATACAAACCAGCTGGTCTACAGTTTAGCCTTGATTGAGGCCGCTGTTAAATTGATTCCATTATAAGGGCCTTTTCTGCGAAATTAATATTCCTCAGAAGAATCGTAATACTTTGTTTGCCAGATTACTTGAAAATGTCGTGAACAAAGCGCAGTTTAAACAGGAAATATGAATGATGAATAAAGGACCTGTGCAATACTTAGCTGATGAACATAGCGAAGGTAAAGACCACATGATCTATTGCAGGAGGAATATTCTCGTGACTTGTCCGTTGAACTATTGACCGTGTCGAAAAGTAAAATCGCTATCGCGTGACTAGCATGGGGAAAGACTAGATTTGCTAGCCATTGCCTGCCGATGTCGTTTATTTCGCATTCACCATGTCTAGCAGCTACATTATATTAAAAATCTGGAGAGGAATTACGCGATCCGATGGATGAAGATGTAGAAGTGCTTCTGTTTCATAATGATGTATTAGCTCGTTTCGTTGTACAGGGAGATTTGAAAGTCCCCGAACTCCATGTTTAAAAGCCGGACAGGTGGCCGAGAGGTCTAGGGCGTAGGCGTTCTAATTCTCGAGTCCACCTGGTCGTGGGCTCGAATCCCGTCGTGGGCATGGATGTTTGTGTTTGTCCTGGGCTGCATACAGATATAACTTGTGTAAAAGGCGCAAAATGACCTTAGTAGTCGACGCCAAAAATTCTAATAAACCAACCAATCACCCAAGTTTAAAACGTATTTACTTCAAAACCATAATAGATATCCGAGTATTGCTGCTTGGAGCAGTTGTGTGTGACCTTTACAATGCGCTACGCAACATGAGAGCATCACGTGACACAACGCTTGCGCGGGCGCGGGCGAAAAGTGACGTTATGTCCATGGAAGAAGTAGAATGTTCTACTTCCATGTTATGTCAATCATGGTTCTCATGGAAGAACAGAGTCCAATTTCATGCAGTAAAACTCTTGTTCTTAAAATCTTAAAACATTAGCAGTAAGCAATGCGTTTTTCCGGATCAAAAGAACGAAGCTCTTGCACTACTCGAATTCTGTATGGCCGTAGCTTTAGACGTTAGTAGCCCTCTAGCAGGCTGAGTACGAGGCCCCTATCTCTTGAGATAGCCGCCGAAGTGACTTCCACGGAGAGCGCTGCAGGAAAGCTTGAATTTTCTTCAGAAACGTGGTCATCACCACGGCCGTCGGGCACTTTTAGGCTTATTAAACACTCTGCCTATCTCGTGAAACAGGTAATATAAGATCATACACAGTTGTTTTCCCTGGTACAGTATAGGAGCATCAGGAAACTTCCTTTGAACGCTCTGAATAAAACGTTGGTACGATTTTTCCGCAAAATAAACTTCTAAGAATGTGAGCCTGATTGCGTGAAAACCATTACTAAGTGAACGCCACTGTTCGCCCGCGCAACCGTCGTGTCACGTGGTACTCTCGCGTTGCACAGCGCATTCCTAAGGTCACATACAACTAACACAAGCAGCAATATTTGGATATCTGCTATGGTTTTGCAGCAAATAAGTTTTAAATCACCCTGAACCATTCATGAATTGAAATTTTTCCGCCGTTGAAGCGGGTGAACAAAACCACTACTATTCAGTTAAATTCCTGTTGTAGCACATGGATGATGTGAATACCGGAAGTCGCCTGGGTCCAACAGAACATGTGCTGCCATCTACTCCTAACTTTTGCTCGATACGGTCAATAGAGGGGATAAATGGAACGGGAAAACTAAAATCTAAGTTTTCAATATAACAAATAGAATTGACTCTGGGATTGGCCTCTTGTCAGCATTTAATAACTTATTATAATCCCTTTTCGATGTTCTCAAAGTTGTTTAGTTGATTTATTGAGTTGAAAAAACAAATAATTTAAAACGACCTAAATAATAATAAAGTAAAATAAAAATGCAAACACCTTATTAAACTGTGGATACTTACTGCGCAAAGAAGAGACGAAGTCAGTCCACTTGTCCATAAGAAAAAAAATATTTTGGATATATGTATACATTTCAGTCACCAAGTGACCTTCTCCAGATTTTGGATATCCATTTTTCGTCGATCGTGAATTTTGTATTAAATTGAAGAAACGACTTCTTTCTTCATTTACGATGGTTTTTCCTGTAAAAACCGATCCCTTCGAATAGGATGTTCTGGCTTCTCGCAGGATTGAATATTTTTAAGAGCTAGGGTGGTTATGCTTAAGGATTCGTTGTCTCATCTTTTATTGTGAAAATACAGAATAGCTGTCTGGCACAGATTCATTTGCATCAGAATAGCATCACCTCCACAATTCTGGGCTTCCGTTTTCTTTGCTGTCGATATGCAATGCAAATAAACTTAAAAGCTCTTATTGGTTCATTCGGGAGATGCTGTATATGTTAAAATATTTCCTGCGAAATCCTCATTTACATTTGTAGCATAGCTCGAGAAATTTCTCTGTCCACAAGATGATTTGTGTTTCAATAACGTTTACATTAAAACGACATAGAACTCGGGAATAACGGTCGACGAGTTGCCTGATTTCCGCGTTCATTTGCATTCTTTAGGGGCCTCACTGATTTACATAGGATTAAGTCGGTAGGAAAGGGGTTCGCAAAAGGGCTTTAATGTGTTGAAATAACGCTATTTATATTTTTATAATATAAATAAACATTTTATCTTATCGTTGATTTACAATAGGGATTTAGTTTCAATTAATCAGTTAAGGATAATGACGACGGCATTAATCTGCTTAAGTGATTTAGTTAACCAGAACTGATTTCTGGAAAAGATGGATTGCTTTTGAAATGAATAAATTTCATTTTATATGATCGTCGTAAATCATGCTTTTCTAAAAAAAATTTTTTAAATTTTGATGACAACGTATATCAAATGGTGAAATCGATGCAGGAAGCTTCGTAAATCTCACGGTTTAGGATAAAATCGATAAATTCTGAAATGTTATAGGGCATCGTATTAATGAGTTTGTATAGTTTATTTAGTAGCTCGTCCCTTGATGGATAAATGGTCATTTATTTGTCTTTCTCATTTTGAATTGCGTAATTGTATTGTAATACATAGATCCCACAGTCGATGAAATGATATTTTTATGAGTTTCGATTTAATGACAATGTTCGTACCAGGCTCATTTAGAAGGACTGCTCTCTCGGGATTTAATGGCTTTGCTTCCATTATTTTTGCGTTTTGGAAGTTTGTTTCCATTATTTTTGCTCATTTGTCTTTTCTGGCTTTAAATATTATTAAAACGCTAATAACAATAAAAGAAATTCTTATAAAGGGAATTTGAAACATTACATTGGGAGGAAGTTCCAAAATGATGATGGAACAATGTATTATGTTTCATTGCGGAGACCTTCTCTCTCGGTGATTACAGTTAGACCAACACCTCCTGGAAAGGTAGCCTGTGCACTGAAAATTCATACATTGTTACTTGATAATAAGAAGTCATAATAAAGGGCTTAATATTGGTAGAAAGAAAGAAAGCCAAATAATGCATGACGTTTCAGTTGTTTGGCATTCTTTCTAGAAGGTGTTGGTTAGACTCGAGTTGTTGTTCGAGGCGGTTGGTAGAAAGCAACAAATTTTTGTTTATGGTATGGGCTGAGAGAGCAAAAATATAAGCTGAGGTTCCGAGAAGGAACTTAAAAGTGAAGGCCTGATCCAGTATCCTGTGGATTTGGACAGGACTGTTTTACCTTAATTTGGGACGATAAAAGAAAGGAATAAAGGGCTTAGCAATTCTTCATAGACAATTCGGTAATTAGTCTTTTGAACTTCTTATTCTTGGTGTGGTGATAAGCCATAATCGGTTGCTTAACCGTAAGTGTGTCTAAGCCTATTCCTGAGGAGGTGTGAACTGTAGTCATAGGCCATTGCTTCAGTAGAGGTCACACCACACCATTCTGGAACCAATTGATGCGCAATTAACGTTGTGAAATGCTTCCCTGCATGGCGGCCACTGTTTTCTATTATTGAGCCAAACGATTGGAAACTCGTCATAGTTAGGCAGAATATTCCCTGACCACTGTACTGTTGCCGATTTATAGTATAATGAAGTTAATGAACCAAATAAATGTAACTCTTAATGAATAAATGACTTCATCTTCACGCATTGTATGGTGATTGGTAATCCTTCAATAATTTAAGTGCGAGCCTTTATAACGAACCAGGGCAGGCTCGTCACAATTTGATAGCATTTCTTTTTCCACTTGACCATTGCCGCAGACACACAATATGAGGCATTTATTACTTGTCTTGATTGCACAATTTTCGTTGAAAGTATTGAAAATACATAGTTTTAACAAAGTCTGCGATAGGTTTTCGATATTTTTTAAAGACGTATTTGCCTTTAATATAACAAAAACTAGCAGGATTATGTGAACAACGTCTCCGAGTCGTAGACATATCGAAAGTTAAAAAATAATAATTCCGAGTCGAGTTAAATTTAAAAAAAAACTGCATGTGACATCTAGGCGAGGGTAGTTCAAAAATTGTCATATTCGATATCAGCGCATTCGAATGAGTCCAAAATTGCAAAAGAATGAGAGGAAAAAGTTAATTTTTTTTTGTTGACTAGTGTAATAATACTAGGTAATCACAAAAGTTCTTGCCGTTTTTAATTCCTTAAAACAAAATGATGTACACAAAAAGTAGCGTATCGCTAGTTCCCAAAGTAATCCCCATTAGCATCTAGCACCTTCTGCAAACGTGTCTCCAGTTGATCAATCCCCTGGTTGTAAAACTTGCCGGTCTTGGACTCAAAGAAGTCCGCGAGTGCCTTTCGCAGTTCTGTATCATTGGTGTAGGATTTTCCACGAAGATGGTTGTCCAGAGAATGGAAAAGGTGATAATCAGTTGGAGCAAGATCTGGTGAGTAAGGTAGATGACACAAAGTTTCCCAGGCAAGCCGTTCTATGGTTTCCCTGGCCACCCGCGCCACATGTGGCCGGGCATTGTCAATGAATTCACTAATTGCGATTCACCAATGCTGGCTCCTTTCGCTGCAATGTCTGTTGCACACGTTCCAACTGCTGGGAGTACAGGTCCCCAATGATGGTTTGGCCAGTTGATAGCAGCTCGGAGTTTCAGTTTCACTACTAATGTCCATTTGGCGTCTAGTCCACCAGATATAGAGCATGATCTTGTGTGGGTGTAGGGGTGGCTTTGAGGTGTGAGGCACGGTATTCCGGGGTGACAACCAATGTTTGGAACGCTTAGGAGTGTCATACAGGATCCACTTTTCGTCACTGGTAAGTATTCGATTAAATATGGGTGCGTTACGATGTCGAGAAAGCAACGACATGCAGGCTGTCACTCGTTGATTCTTGTTGGATTCCGACAATGTGTGGGGTACCCATTTGCTCAACTTATACGTCTTTCCTAGGCTGTGCAGATGACGTCTAACTGTTTCATCAGAAACCTGATACCGTCTGGCAAGTTCACCACATGTTAAACAGCTGTCCTCCTTTTTCAGGGCCTGATCATCTAAGGCTTATGGTCGACCACTGTGGGGTTCATCAGAAATGGCAAATTCTCCCGACCTGAATTTCTGGAACCAATGCCTTGCGGTGCGTTCATTCACAGCATCATCCCCAAACGCAAGACACATTCGGCGACTTGATGCTGCTGCTGACAAGCCCACCTTGAAGTCATAAAGCAAACAACACCTAACCATCTCCTTCGATACTTCCATTTGTCTTCACTTCTGCACGAGATGTGATTGATGTGAATGCCCAACAGCCCTGTATATATACAGGCTAACCTTCCTGCTCCCCCCTGACAGATTTTGGACCACTGTACACCCATTTGCATATCTTCTATCACTTCCTTTTAAGGCAACATAAAAACGGCAAGAACTTTTGTGGTTACTTGGTACAAGTACCATAAATCAAGTTTATCAAGCGACTCCTTCCACAAAATATTATTCATTTGTTCTTTTTTAACATTAATAATAAATTTATTTTTATCCATTCAAGTGTTAAGTTCATGTAAATAAATTTACATGTTAAAAGAGACATGACTCAAGTGATTATTTTTGGCAAAGGCCATTATATTAGTATCGGAAGACTTTTAAAAGGAAGTTTCTGAAGATGGATCGTGGAAAGAAATAAACGACCCGAAAATGTTTTTTAAAAAAAAGGAGAAAGAGGAGAATAGCTTAGTTCTGTTTCATTTACTATTGTTTAAAAAATTTTACTATTGTTAAATACGTAAAAAAGTATTTTAAAGAATCCTTTTTCCTCTTCAAGTTCACATTTCCTTCAATTTTTCTATCAGCATATCCTTTCTCATTACTCAACCAATTCTTTTTTTTTTTCGGTAACTTCCAGAATCTTCTTTCCATTTAATTCCGCAATCGATTGGCGAATTAGGAAGTCGCATTTTGGACAGTCTTAAGCTTTAATTTCCCTTATCCTCTAAAAATTTTCGCTGAAGTTGGCACACAAGCACAGACGCCTCATAGCATCTTATGCCATTGTAGTTAGACCCCCAGAAAACCGAATTGTGTCGGTAAAACGATTACAGCCGAGTCCCGATGAAAAACCGCAAAAGTGCGATGATCTTGTGGGGAGCGAGAACGAGCGAGTTTTCAGTTTCACTACTGATCTCCTTTTGCAATTATTCTGCTTGGCTTGTGCGGTAAGGGAAGCTGACATTGTTTTTACGTGTCCACGTTCCGGGGCCCTTGGCCTTTCTCTTGAGCATCGTTTTCTTGTCTGCGCTTTTCTTCCTTCCTTCCAACGCAGGGAGCTGAGCGAACTCCCTTTAGGGGAATGGCGGAAAAAAAAAAGAAAGGAGGTCGTCGTCATCATCATGGGGATTTTTTTTTCTAACTCTCTCTCTCTCTCTCTCTCTCTCGAAACTTCTACATTATTTACGAGGCAATAGCCAACGTCTGCTGTATGTTTCTCTTTTTTTTGTGTTTTGGTTTAAAATTCCAAACGGGTTTCTTCGTGGACTATAGGAGAGAATTGAGTGAGGTTCGAATCAGGTTGCAGAAAGGGATACGTCTGTGAAAGAGTGCATCGTTTCATCAAGTTCGGAACCCTAAAGTTGTCGTGTGTCTCTCTCTTTAAGCTGATGGCCAAGGGAAAGGGGGACTAGGGAAACAAGGAAGTAAAAAAAAAAATAAAGAGGCGGGAAAAGTTAAGCATGGTAATGGTTTAAAAATGTTCTCTCCTTGACGTGCTGAATAATTTAAACAGCGTCCAAGGCGATTCAGAGTGTTGTTACTCTTCCATTATGTTGTATTAGATTTGCATTTGCGCTGCTAAACAGCAAAAGCTCTTTGAATGAGCGTCTGTAGTGTGAGCGGGATTTCAAGTCAAGTGGAAATGGGTTCATTTAAATAAATCCTTTTAATAAATTATTTGTTTTATTAGCATTGTGTGGCTTTGTTTTTTAAGCCATTTTATATAAAGATATGTTAGATGTTCTTTATTTTGCTAACATTAACACTAAGACATAAAAAGATACAAAAGTAAAAACGTTTTTGTTTCAAATAACATAAACAATACTCATAAAAGAATAAGCTATCTTTTAACTTCAATTTTATGCTCTTTCAGTGTGCTCCCTGGAACTCCTGTAGAAGCGCGTCGTCCATATTAATAAATATGCACAGTATATCTATCTACAGTCTCTATTTCAATAAATAACACTAGTCAAGACACTTATTGTTTCCAAGACCACTCTCGTTATAACGAACACCGTTATAACAAACTCCTTGATGCAACGAATTATTTTTGAAGTCCTGGCAAATTCTAACTGATATTATTAAAAAAAAACAAAAAAAAAACCGTTGTAACAAATTTCAACATAACGAATCTTCATTATAACGAACAAAAATGTTTGGTCCCTGCAATAATCGTAATTTTTCGTTGTAACGAATTTTCACAAAACCCGGAAAAAGAAATAATTTTATGCACTGCCAATGATCACGTGCTTTCAGAGGGAAAAAAAAAATCAGGAAACGGGATTTCATTCTATCTGAATCACACATTCCCACTTGTCTGGACATTGCAAACATGGCAAGTAAAAGAAAGCAATTTACCACTGATTTTAAACTTACAGTTGCCGAAAAGTTTTAACGATCTCGAGCAATTTTACCAAATTTAATCAAATATAAAAATAAAATAAAATGATTTTCATTCCTATATTGTACGAAAAAATGTCCAAAATCAAAAGTGAATTACTTCGCGAGGGAAATTCATGAGCCAAAAAATTAACCCCCTTGGGGCCCCCCCCCCCCCCCCTTGTGAGGGGTAACTTTGAAATCTTAAATATAGGAACCTCTATTTTTAATGGTATATTCAGATTGTACACAATATTCGAGAAATGTTTTATTCTTGGTGTTTTTGCAAATGATCCGACCGTTTAGGAGATAAACGCCCTGAAAGAGTGGAAGTTTTAAATGGTCTTTAAGAACCCGAAGTCAGAATTTCAAAAAATCATAATTTTTTAGTGCACAAGCAAAGTCTTGGGGGCAGCAGTCCTATGGAGGCAGAGTCGGTGTGTGTGTTGAAAAATATTGGATTTTTGAAATTCTGACATCGGATTCTTAAAGACCATTAAAAAGTAGAATAGGAATGTCTGTAAAACCTACTCTCTATCTCTGTCTTCATCGATAAAATTTAGTTCAAAACTTTAAAAGTTCCAGGGCCTCTATCTCCGAAATGGTTGGATCAATTGAAAAACACCAAGAATTAAACATTTCTCGAATATTGTGTACAATCTGAATATACCATTAAAAATAGGTGTTCCTACTTAAGATTTCAAAGGGGGGGGGGGTCTTTTTTTTTCTAATGAATTTCCCCCCCCGAAGTAATTCACTTTTGTTTTTGGACATTTTTTCGTATAATGCTTTGTTTTCGAGATATTTCCATGTCTACACTTAAATGGACCGCCCTGTATAATGGTTTCAAGGGCTATAGCTTAAATTTCAGCCATCTATTGAAATTGTTTTGTTTGTAATAAACAACTTTGTGCAATATTTTTAACTTGAAAACAATAATCAGTCGAAAGAAAATATTCCCTATTTCATTTTACGTAAAATTGATGACATTGAACCACATATTGCAGCAATTGCTTGCAAAAGTTTAATGCAAAAAAGCATAACAACTATGCCATATTTTGGAAATAAATAATTTTTTCATCGATTTTTACTACTTTTTTATCCCTTTATAACGAATTTTCCCTTTATAGCGAACAGATTTTTATAATCCCTAGCTGTTCGTTATAATGAGGGTCCACCTGTATTCTCAAATTGTGCGCAAGTAACCGGTTCCGTTTTCTATGATTTATAACCTTGAAGAAGACAGCAATAAAAGCCGAAACTGGTTGGTATCATTTTTTTATTATCAAACATGTTGTACTGTAAGTCTACAATCCGTTATGTTAATAGATACGGTATAGACGAAAAGATGTTTAAAAAATAAAATTGATTTTTTTTTCATAATTGAATGCTGATTGTTAAGTGAATAAATTATTTGTATACAGTATGTAATTTCAACTTTGTTTTAAATTTGTTTTTAAATAAAATAGTAAAGAGGAAAAGAAGGGAACTCCCTTCCCAAAAAGCTTTTAAGCAGACATTATGTCGAAAAAAAAAAACGCCTCAACTTTCTTGCGTTGTCACGATTCTATTGATTTTGTGCGTAAGAGAGACCAAATCCTTCCCAGATGAAATTTTAGTTTAGGCAAGCAATTGTCTTTTTCGACAATTGCATATCTCGTGCACCGTGCACGCGAATCTTTTCGAACAATCGGATAATGAAATGCACGCAAGTATAAATGCTTTTAACCAAATGCTCGCGTGTTTTTTCTTCGCCCTACAAGCAATCGTGGTGTCCTTATCGTTGGGATTGTCTACAGATTGGATGGACAGCTGGACAAAGCGAGCTTATGAGCACTTCTCTTACAAACTTGAGCCATTCTGGATTAAAAAATTCGAATTTTTTGTACGTGTTGCCTAAAAAGCTTTTTTGTCACTTTCCAGCTTTCGTCATCTATTACGAACTACTCGACATTCATTGGAAGCAATTTAGTCCCCTTCAATGAAAAAGGAGCGCCTAAATCGCATTATAGACGTTCTAACGAAATATTTCAATAATGGAAAGGGGATTGTCATTGACAGGTTAAAACTCGAATTTTCAATAAAATTTCCGACATATGCATGCGCAGAACCGCTGTTATTCAGCAAATGAGCGCTTCTCTTTCATGAGGAACTGAAATCAGATTTTGAGAAACAAGAGAATTTTACTAATTTAAAAACAAAAATGATAACACAGGGCTCTGGCGACGACTTAATAAACTTAATCTTAGCAATAAAATTTGTGTGTTTAAGCTTTGTCTTGTGTTTACATCTTTAACCTAAAGCTCCCAATTCTTCTAGAGAACGGAGTTTGATCGGTAACCTCACGCGCCGAGTTTAACGCCCCCGTAAACGCCATTTCATTTTATCAGGAGCAGAGACAGGCGACTATGGAATGCGAAGGTTGATCCGATTTACTCGGGTGAAAGGTCACGCAACCTGTTGACGTCCGTTGCCCCGACGAAGGTTTGATTATCGGTGGGCAATCGAATGCATTTGCGCCAGGGTTTCGGATAGACAAACGAGATCGCGGCGAAACATGTCCGATATGACAATGTTTGCCGTCTTTGGAGGGCGTGATCAGCGGAAAAATAAACGGGGCAGGGAAATAGAGAGGAAAAAATGGGGAAAAGGAAAGAATGATGTTGCTGATGTTGCCAAAATGCGTCGACACAAACGGCAAGTTCGGATTTCTCAATATCGCAGGAAAACTGCACCCGCGAGTTTTTACGGCCTCGTTTTTGAGGTGTGTGTGCGTGTGTGTTGGAGGTGGGGGTAAACACTGAATTAGCATTCTCGATCCGGTTTCTGGTGACTTAAGGGAGTTGCATGAGGAGGAAGGAAAATTTTTGTCTGGTCAAAAGAAGTTTGGAAATGCCATAGGGTGTGGTTCTAGGTTTGAGGCTCTTTCTGAATTTTAAGGTAGGAGAGATAGTTTTATATACCGTAAGGAATAGAAGTTGCTGAAATAAGCTATGTTCATACGCATCTACTTGGTGTTATTTGACGCATTGCTACATAATGGGATTGTTAAATGATTTGTTAAAGGATTATTGCTAGGCATGGGAAAAATAGAAACCGTGATCAGCTCAATCTTATACAATGAAATAAGATACATATTTAAATTTAAATGAGTTCAGTCTCCTTTTAATGGGGAAAATCGTAAAATTAATAAAAACAAAAAAATTAATAATAAATAAAGTCACCAATCTTGAAAAACGATGAAGGAACTTGTGAGATGGAAGAAAACTCAAAGGATGTAGTCTATTGCAGATGTTGTTGATAGTAGAAATAAACCCAGTGTATTGAGGATGTAGATAAAGTCTTGTGAAGATAATGTTGATAGGGGAAAACGATAATCTTGAAGGAAGCGTTGGTTTTGAAATACATATGAAATTTTGAAGAGGGTTATCCAAATATTTGGGATAAAATTTTTATAAAAAAACGTTTTCGAGAATATTTCTCATCATCAGTTGGCTTAAATATTTTTGAATGGTGAAAACAATTGAAATAAGAATTTAACAATTGATATAAAGGTGATGAAGCTAAGTTGGTTGTAATTGTTGGTTAAGTTTTCTTCCATCTCACAAGTTCCTTCATCGTTTTTCAAGATTGGTGACTTTATTTATTATTAATTTTTTTGTTTTTATTAATTTTACGATTTTCCCCATTAAAAGGAGACTGAACTCATTTAAATTTAAATTAATCATTTAAACTCCTTAGATCAATAAGATACATATTGCTTAAGATTTAGAAATTTTGGAAGAAGTTACGAGGATTTTCATAATAACATTGATAACAACGTATCTTTAAATGTTCAGAACAAGAGTTTGGGGGACATATAGCCGAGGGACTTATGAGAGAGCGGAATGGCTTGTCCTACGAAAATCAGAGAAAGAGAAACGGCACGCTCAGTGGCTTAACCAGAAATTCTTCTAAGGAGGGAGACGGGGAGAGGAGGCACTTTCATTTTCGGAAGCAGCATGCGGCGTTCTATCTTTTTTCAGCTTGTTCCCTTAGGAAAACTTTAGATAAAATATCGCAATCCCTCTAAGATTTGGTCAACGAAAATAAAAAAGAAAATGATATCACACACAATTCTTTCGTCCAATTTTAGTCTGCTGAGAGGCGGGGGCTTCAGCCCCCTAGTTCCCTCCCTTGCTACGCCCCTGGGCGCAGGACTGATTAAAGAAGACGTGTCCATGTTTATGCAACTTTACAAGTGCTTAGTATGGGATCTCCCGATGACACGAGACCAATTTCGCTTACCTTAAAGTGTTAGTGGAAATACTGAAGCTATCCTTCAAAATTTGAATTTATAATTAAGTATAGATGAAAAATAAAGGAAAAATTCCACGACTTGCATTTGAATCAAAGGGAAAACGAGTCTCCAGTTCGTCGCTTCTACCAACTGGGTCACCGCGGTACAGATAAATTGTCTCCGTGTGTCCTAAGACTGCTAAGCAGTCAAAGTGGAAACTCAATGATAGGGTAATTTCATCAGCTTGATGATGGTTTTGAAATGAGAACTTCCTGGTCACCCAATTCGAGCAATTAAGAGTCAAACTTAAGGTTAATATGATTCAAAGTAATCACCGCTGGCAGCTTATTGTGCACTTATAATGCACGGCTATATAAGTTCTTGAAAAACGTGTTATAGTCCTGTGAAAATATGCGCCGAAGTTCAGTCGCTACGTTTTTCTTTATGTCCTCTACGTCCTGAAATCGAAGTTTTTTCAGGGCGGACTCGAGTTTGGCGAACAGGAAAAAGTTAGGAAGGGATAAATCAAGAGTCTAGGGAGAATGCGTCACCTCTACGATTTGATGTTTGGTGGACGATAAAAACTTTACATTGAGTCTTTGCTCCATCATGAATCCGGAACAATAGCTGTACAGACCACCTGCATTTTTCCCCTCCCTAACAGCCGGGTAGTGACACGTTCCTACACATAATTCTCATATTGTGGCCGCCAGGTTCTCCCGACCTTACTTCCCCGGTGATGTTTTTGTGGGGTTTTTTTTCTTTCGGGGATTTGCCAAAGGCTATGTTTACGTGTCATCATTACCGACCAGATTGTCGCAGCCATTCAGTCAATCATAGTAGAGGTTCTCACACGAGTATAGTAGGAAATTAACTACCAAATGGTTGTGCGCGTGTAATGGGTATCGCGCATTGTGCGCTTCTTTTACCCCATCGCTACGAGAATAAAAAATTGTTCAAATGCGATATTCTTTTATGTACACTCTGTAGAGAGAGACGCAACTCCACAACTCATTGGAAATTGTAGAGATCATATTGGGGTCATTCCATATCAGTTCACCCACCTCTTTAGATTTTGACAATTTTATTTGCTAGTTGCTATTACCAAGTTATGAAACCATGCCAAATTATTTTGGCTTAAGCTAAATACTTTCGGAGATATACACTGGTGGCCAAAAGTTTGGACCAACTAGCAAATCAATAAAAAATGAATTTATACTAAAAATATTTTACACCTACAACTCTAAGTAAATATAAAACAATATTCAGGGAAGAAAGAAATTTATTTCTGCGTCGTTGCTTTTTTATTACCTTAAATCAAAATAAGACTGGCCAAAAGTTTGGACCAACATCACAAACATGCAAATAATTTGCATATTACAAGTCATCGTCTTGCGTGGTAAGCACTAAAACCATATTATGTATTGTATAATGTTAACTGTAGGCCAACGAGAGCGAATTAGAAATTTTAACTAGCAATTTACAAACTTCAAAAAAGTTGCTGAAATCTTCTATGTGAGCTACAAATCTTTATCAGGAATTGTTAAAAGTGTTAATTGGAAATAGGACGAAAATAGGACGACCTTGTGAACTGACGCGAAGAGACAAATCAAGAATTAAGAGACATGTTAGACATGATATTACATCGGTGAGATAAGGGTTCTTCATACTGTTCCTATCAACGAAATTGGTAGTAACTTTACAGTAGGATATTACATCTGGGCATGTAGTCAACACCATACAAGTCAGACTTATTCTGCAACTTGCTGCCTCAAGAAGAACATTTCGCAGCGAACTACGTGCTCAGAACTTTGCCTATGAAATTATACCCAAAAAGTTGCTACTAACACGGAAAGAAACGCAGGATAGACTAGAGTTTGCTAAGACACATCTGTGTGAAAACACAGACTTCCAATTGGTTGCTTTTTCTGATGAAAAACGAATCAGTTTGGATGGTCCTGATAATATAGCTTCTTATGAAGAGCATCGTGATAAAGAAACATTTGTTCCACTGTGAATTAAGCGCCAAATGCGTGGTAGTGGAGTGATGATTCTGGGTGCCATTGGAAGCAACGGAAAGTTGAAGATTCACATTATAGATGGACATTGCGCAACAGCTCAATATAAAGATGATCTTCACAATGTGTTCATCCCTTCGTGCAAAGTATAGTTTAAGCAAAAACCATGGATTTAGCAGCAGGACAGTCCTGCAATCTTTACTGCACGAGTTGTGAAAGCCTATTTTGAGAGCAACAACATTTCCACTTTTGCTTGGACTGCTCGAAATCGAGATCTCAATATTTTTGAGAATGTGTGGCATCTCACGGAACAAAAAATTTACCAAAACAGTCAGTACAAATCTCAAGAACAACTAATAGCAGCCATTCAGAAAGCTCTTAAGCCAAATGTTATTAAACGCTTATTTAATTCTATTTCAGGTCGTTTGTCAAACATTGTAGAGTCAAAATGATCTCTAATATCAAAATAATTCATTAGTTAATGATGTAATACTTTTTTCCCTTTATGTTATACAAATGTGGTCCAAAGTTTTGGCCAGTCTTATTTTGATTTTAGGTAATAAGAAACCAACAACGCAGAAATAAATTTGTTTTTTCTCTGAATATTGTTTCATATTTACTTAGAGTTGTAGGTGTAAAACAGTTTTCGTATAAATTCAGTTTTTCTTGACATTGCTGGTCGGTCCAAACTTTTGGCCACCAGTGTAGGATGTCAAAGTTGAAATAAATTAGGTGTTTTAGGCACTTCCACAGCTCCGCGATGTCCGTGGCGCTTGTTATAAAAAAATCATAACTCAGTGAAATATGAAGATATCAATACAAATTGTTACTGTGTTGTGTAAGATATGCCAGTTCTAGAAAAAATAGCATGTGTTCCTATTTTTACATGTAAAATAATTAAAAAAATAAAAACAACAATTTTTTTTAAATAAACCTTAAGTTATGGCCTAAAATAGTAATAAATAAAAATAATGGGGTTTTATCTGCCTTTTGGTTTTTATTATACAGGTCCCTCCTATTAAATTGTCAGAACTTAGCATAAATTCATACATGCTCATATGATGATCACTGGTTAAATAGTGAATAGAAACTGGAGCTGATACTCCAAATTTCAGGAAACGATATTAATTGAAAAAATTCATATGCTCGATGCCTCTACCAATTTTTCTTTCAATAATATCATTTCCTGATGTTTGGAGTATCAGCTCCAGTTTCTATTCACTATTTATTCTGTGCGTTCATCAAACTCTGATGGGTGGATATGAGAAATTCTCGATCTGTGACCAGGTGCCTCCCATTGGGCTTTCCGCCATGACAACTTGGTTGTCTTTAAGACACATAGTGATAGCTTGGCTTATGTGTGTCTGGATAGCCCAATTGGTAGAGGCGACGAGCATGTGACACTCGAGGTTCTGGTTCGAGCCCAGGTCGCAGAATTTTTCTTTCCATTTTTTCAAGTAATATCATTTCCTGATGTTTGGAGTATCAGCTCCAGTTTCTATTCACTGCTATATATGAATTTGTGCTAAGTTTTAACAATTTAATAGGGGGGGGACCTATAAATGTAAGAAAAACCAAAAGGCAGGTAAAATCCCATTATTTTTATTTGTTACTATTTTAGGCCATAACTTAAGGTTTATTTAAAAAAAAAACTCGCCTTGGTAACTATATCGGCCTCGGTGGCTCAGCGGTTGCGTGATCGCCTCTGATGCTCGAGCACGCGGGTTCGATCCCGGCCGAGGACGACGAGGACTTTTCAGGGGGAAAATCCTGAGATCACGCACTTCCTTCGGAATGGAAGTAAAGCCGTTGGTCCCGTATAGTCGTTTGCCGGCTGCACGTTAAAGAACCATTGCGAGGCAAAATTTGCGGCCCCTATAACGCCGTCCTGAAATGACCATAGCAGTTGAAAAGGACGTTAATACCAAACAAACCAAACCAAACCAAACCAAACCAAACTTTGGTAACTATTCTTCCTCACCTTGTAATCGAATTTTGAAAAAAATATGTTCACCGATTGAAAAACATTGTTGTTTTTATTTTTTAATAATTTTACATGTAAAAGTAGGAACACAGGCTATTTTGTTCTAGAATTGGCATATTTTACACAGCACAGTAAAAAAATGGTATTGATAACTTTATTTTTGACTGAGTTATGATTTTTTTATAACAAGCGCCACGGACAGCGCGGAGCTGTGGAAATACCTAAAACGCCAAATTTACTTTGACACCCAATATCTCGTATTTGACTTAGGCCAAAATAATTTGGCATGGTTTCATAATTTTGTAATAGCAACATGTAAAAAAAAAAATTGTCCAAATCTGAAGTAGTGGGTGACATTTCATTTTTTTTTCCTGGATGATCTGATATGGAATGACCCATTGGTCTGTTTAAGATGATGAAGGAATCCGCCGGCTGTAAGATATAAGTTGCTTCGTTTTGATGCAAGAAACGTGAAACTGACATTTATCAATTACGCGTGTTTAAATATAAAAAGTCTCGGATACCTTCATTAATACAACCCGTGCATAAGGAATAATTCGATTTGTTCAGAGACTTTCGTACACAAAGAATAATTCGATTCTTTGGATATTCCAGTTTATAAAAGGTTTCCAAATTGATGTTTTCGATAGTTAACACGGTTAATAACATTAAATTTATAAGTAAATTAATAAATTTGTGTCGAATGTTTACTCTCAAATGTCGCTTCAAAAGAAGCCAAAATTGAATTTCTCCTCCCAAATTATTTTGTTGGAGAAACCCAGAATATTTAAATTCAATTTTCTCTGTTTTGATTTCATGTAGGTAATTCGAGGAAATTGTTCTTAGAATGAAATCAAAACAGAGAAAATTTCATATCAAATTTCGAAAATTCACGAATCAAATTTCATATCCTTATTTCGAAACTTAATTTTAATATTAAAAAAATCGACATTGTTATCATTCAATTGTATGTTTGATATTGAAAATAAGCGATTTTTTGTTTTAACGTTTGTTTTAATGAATGTGGAAATGGAGGAGTTTAATTAAATTTTCTGGATTTATTTGCGATGAAACATGAAGCACTGTCCTAACCATAAAGGGGGTAATTTTTGTATAAGCGCTTTTATCCATGTAAATTAACTTGAATAAGCTTTAAAGAAGTAAAATATTTGTTGAGGACTCCGGTTTTCGAACGTTTGCACAAGATGGGTTCCTCGAAGGAAACCGACCACGAAATTCCAAAGGGAAACAAATTTGTTCTGAATTGTTGGAGCGGTTTCATGCCTTTTTGTCCTGGGTACCCTACTTTGAACCGGAAACTAAAAGGCAGCCAATGGAGTGGCATCATCCACAATCACCACGGAGAAAGGGATTCGAGACTATTCCTTCAGCCACAAGAGTCGTGATCACTGTATTTTGGGGTATTGATGGGTTGATTCTCCTGGTAACGCCAGGAGTTGAGGCCATCAATTCAGATGCGTAAATCAAGAACTCAACCAGTGTTTCCGCCGGATTTGGCTTCTTTGGAAATCCGGCAGAAATGTTGCTCGATAGTGTTGCTCTGAACAAGAAGGACTGAAACCTTTGAAAAAAAATCTCCAAATTGCGTTGAACAGTGCTACCCTATCCTCCACTTAAAGATGCACTGTGGGAAACAAGGTTCGGATATTGCGAAGGCGTAATTCATGCAGTGAGGGTATGACTGGTAAGAATGAAGCGTGGTTCCTATATGCGTAAAAACAACGGCAGAAACCACAAAGTAGAAAAATTTTATGATGTCACTTTCTACTTGCCCGACTTGAAAGTTTGTTTTTTGAAGTTGAGTTGAATTCAACTTTCGTGGCAGAACCAGGGCAGAAACTGGTTGCTCAGCCGATAGAAAACAATCTATTCAATGACGTCACAGCGACGTTTTTCTCTCTCTCTCTCTCACACACACACACACACAAAAGAAAAATGTCCGACGCTCAGCTGTACGAAAATGAAGAGGCCGAGAAAGAAATTTGATGTAGAAGCGCTAATAGAAGAGGGGTGAAATATATATTTATTAGTAAAATTAAAATAATCAAATTTTATGTGCAAAAATTCTATATGATTGATAAGAATGGACGAATTGTGTGTACTGTGTGCAGTCGAAGCCGCCCGGTTAGAACGATCGATGACTTCGGTGTAGTGCATTAGCGGCGTGCAAAAATGCCAAATTGCGACAAAGGATAGCGCTTGAGTAGCAAACTTCTGTTGTCTCCTCTTTTTGAGCTTCTGTTGTCTTATGGGACACAGCCAGGGACAGAATGTAAAAAGGCAGGGAAAAAATAGGCCCTGGTTTCTGCATTTAAAGCGTGGTTCCCACATGCGTAAAAACTGCGGCAGAAACCACAAAACAGAAAAATTTTATGACGTCACTTCCTGTTTTTGTCTCTTCTGCCCGACTGAAAATTTTTGCTTTTTGGAGTTGGGTTGAGTTCAAGTTTTGTGGCAGAAACGGTTGTTCAGTCAAAATATAAATGTCGGACGCTCAGCTCACAAAGGTGAAGATGCCGAGAAAGAAAATTGATGAAACGCTAATAGATGAAGTGTAAAATACATATTTATTATTACAACTGAATTGATCAAATTAAATTGAATAAACAGCAATTGAATACAAAAATTCGATAGGATTAATGAGGAATGAACGAACTGTGTACTGTTTGCAGTCGAAGCCGACCATTTAGATCAGCGACGGCTTCGGTGCATTGCATTTGTGTTGGGCAAGAATGCCAAATTACAACAACGGATGGCGCTTGGTTATCAGACTTCTGTTGTCTCAGCCTTTCGAGTTTCTGCCATGTGGGACACCTCCAGGAGCAGAACGTAAAAACGGCAGAAAAAAATACGCCCTGGTTTCTGCTCTCTTGTTTTCTGCTAGTGGGAACCACGCTTTACAAGAGTTCATTAACGTAATTGCTGGCAAAGTTAACATACTGGAGTTGCATATAAAAAATAACGTGAACTCTAAAAAGTCTGATTAGAGCAGTGGTTGGCTGGTCTAAATAGATGGGATCGTGTTATGAACGGCAATGTAGGAATGTGTAATTAAAGAGTAATCTATAATCATTACTTTCAGAAATGTGTAAGTTTAAGTGTTTGGAAGTGTGGAATGAATATGAATAGTAAATAAGAGATAGAGAGGGAGGACCAAAGAAATTGCTAACATTTTTACAGTCGTCGTATGAAGGACCTTCATTAGGATGTCTTGTGGGCCAATCATCCATAGCTGGTATCTACCTAAGAATATTTTCTTGCGGTTTGGCCTTAGCAAAGTACAGGAGATATCATGCTCACTGTCTTTTGGGATATGAATGTACTTTACTTTTTCAGGAACACTGTTAAAGAAAAGCATGAAACTTTGACGGCTCCAAGATGAAGACATAAGCAAAAATTTCCCCTGCAGAATAAAAGAAATTGGTGCAACGGTGTGAGAAATATATGCCCATATCTCTCGCACATTCAGTTTGCTGCTCCTTTTTGAACTCCCCTCATAAATGCCTGAGGGTGGATTCTGCTGTAAGAAGTTTTAACACTGTTAACAAGAATAAGCTTACTCTACGAATAAGCTTTAAAAAGTAAAAATATATTTGTCTTGAGAAGCTCCTTTTTCCATTAAGGTAGGGCTTAATATATTAAGAGGCGAATCTTGGAATAATGTTTAACAAAAGAGGAGAGTGCAAATCTAATTAAATATTCATACTTTGACCAAAATGGAATGTATCTCTGTAACTCCATTTCAGCTTTAAGGAGGAGGGGTAATGGATTAATTGACGTGTAATTGGTGACTAGAGAAAGATTTTCTTTTCGTTTGTGTACACAATCTTGTTGATATAGTGCTACTAATTAATAACCTATTCGTCTTGGAATCGAGATTAAAGGTGACAGGCAAGCGTTCCTTTTCAATGCATTCTTTCCTAAGAGCCACTTTAGTTCCATTAAGGATACCCTTACTTAAATGCGAGACTTATTAACATCGGTTTGGATTAGTGGGAGAAGAAGGATTTTTGTAAGGTGGATGGATTTTTTTTCTCTTTCTTTCTTTCATTTTTTTTTCCTTCGGTCCTTTCGTGTAAAAAATTACTCGAGCGAAAGAACAGAGGCTGTGGGAGTACGTGGTGTGCGCAATTAAGCCTTCTTAGCTGAGAACAACCAGCCGTGTGTGGAAGAGTCGAATGGAATGGAAAGAAAGCCTTTCCCAGTTGAGTTTTGCTTTGGAATTCATTTCGCTCTTTGTTTATTTATTTCTGTGTAGCTTTAAT
The DNA here is from genome assembly GCA_023313115.1 of Rhysida immarginata. Taxonomy (NCBI): domain Eukaryota; kingdom Metazoa; phylum Arthropoda; class Chilopoda; order Scolopendromorpha; family Scolopendridae; genus Rhysida; species Rhysida immarginata. The sequence goes on from JAHWFO010013591.1 coordinate 4,077,941, forward strand.
GAAAAATCAAAAGAAAAATAATCAGAGTAAATATTTCATTAGTTTTCTGAAAGGAGGCAGGCCGAAATTAAACCTTTGAAGTATCCTTTTTTAACAGTATTAATAATTAAATTTATTTGCTTCTTTGAGATTTTTGATTTTGCTTTATGATAGCTTTTTTAAAATTTTTCTTGGAATGGCTCTTAAGAAAGTTTCAATAATTTCTAAAGGCATTTTCGATTAATTTCAAGAATTATCCAAATATTTTTCTTCATTTACTATTCCAAATGCTTGAGGCTTATATCCCAGCTAGTTCCTAAACATGCCCGTATTTGAGCGTGCGAGTAAAATATGTTGCCGGCACATGCGAGATGGATATATTTATTTTAAAGTATCATCATCTGCAGTAAAGCACGTTTCCCATCGATTACGAGGCATGTTTATTTTAGTTTAAAGAACGTTTTAGATATAGAGCCTATAAATGACTTAGAGGGTCTTTGAACAGTTACTTTGCTGAGTAAGGTGAAATCTCAAATTTCCACTGTTTCATTTTTGGATGGTCTGTGAACTCTTGGAGAATAATGACTTTTCTGACGATTCATCGATGTTGGCTATGAGACAATAATCTCGAGTTGTTAACACCAATACTCCATATTCAAGGTATAAGAATTGTTCAAATGAAACATATCGCGGTACAGTTGACTGAGTAGTAGTCGAACGGTTGTGCCTACACGAAGTCACCCATGTTGTTCAGGCAATAGTCCCATCCGTCGAGAAGTATTTTTATAATTTCCACAAAAAAGGTGGTGAGTTGGAGCCGAAAATATTCTTGATCAGAAGTGAAACGCCGTCTCTGTAAATTTTTTTTCAGCTATCTAAAGATGACACGGGTCTGGAGGTCCAGGTTGTACACATTCACGTGCCAAAAGTCATGGGATAGCAGTGGACTATTCTCAAGTGGCAGTAGCATCATGTGCAAACAATATAAATATGCAAATCAGTGTCAGTAGGTTTAGTTACACTGTCATGAGTAAGGGGTGAGGTGTTCAGTGTGACAATGGCTACACGACGAGAGCCATTCGAGTTCGAACGTGGCCTGATATGTGGAGCACAACGTATGCGTCATTCAAAATCGGAGGCTCAAGAATTCAACATCCCATGGTCCACAGTTTCAAGAGCCTATCGAGAGTACCAACTTAACGGCATTACCTCCCACCATGGACAACGCAGTGGTCGACCACACCTTCTCAATGAACGGGACCAACGGCGTTTGAGTAGGATGGTCACCGCTAACAGGCAACTGACACTACGCCAGATGACATCAGATTTTAACCAGGGAGATTTTAGAGCTGTATCGATGCGGACTGTGCAACGAAATCTGGTGTCCATGGGATATGGAAGCAGAAGACCCACGCGAGTACCCTTGCTAACAATAAGACATCGTCAGCAATGTCTCTCCTGCTTCCATGAAACTTCGACTGGACATTTGACAACTGGAAACGTGTGACCTGGTCTGATGAGTCTCGACTCCAGCTGATACGAGCTGATGGTAGGGCTCGACTGTGGCGCAGACCCCATGAGGCCATGGGCCCAACTTGTTAAGCATGCACTGCGCAAGCCGGTGGTGGCTCCGTAATGGGCAATTGTTGGAAGCTCTCCAGTCGGAATGGTTGGCAATGTCTTCAGATGTCTTCCACTAACTTGTGGAATCGATGCCACGTCGCAGTGTGGCACTTCGCCGGGTTAGAGGAGGTCCCACACGTTATTAGGTGCTATCCAATGACTTTCGGCATGTGAGTGTATATGATGAGAAAGGTTCTCCCACCATTTAAATCCTGTTGCGTTTCAAACAAACGTCTCCGTAAAACTTTGCATGTGTCGAAAGATTTCCATTGCTTTCGTGCCTTTCTTACAAGTGTGAAAATATTCCCGTCATAGTAGTGTATTGCGGATACATATTCAATATTGTATATTATTCTGAATTCATTTTGTTTTGATTTTTTGTCAAAAGAATTATTATTCGTTTTAGAGTCACATTTTCTTGGTTTTAACGCTAAACCAATTGTTGTATTACTGAAAGGCAACAATTGATTTATCGTCATATAAAGGACTCGCTTGTTATAGTGACATTTTTCGATATCAGTGCGGGTATTCCGCAATTTTCCTTTAAACTGAATTTTTATAATTTATCATTAAGGATAGTTCACATGGATCATGCATCAACTTTTGGACATAGGCGTTATTTTAATCATTCATTTGGCTTTTCTGATGTGGCTTTTCGCATATATTGATGATTATGAAAATTATCTCAGTTTGTTGGAGTCTTCAAAGATGATTATATCACGGACCCTCTATACTTAATGAGCTGGATAACTATTTTTAACGTTGTCAACAGTCACTCATCAAACAGAACACTATATTTTGTGGATAAATATATATATCGTATGGTGAGTGCCGTATCCTTTTTTCTAGCACTGAGAGACGCTTTTAAAGTCCGCCCCTGTAGCATCAAAGCTCAATTTCATGAAACTTATGTGTTGATTCGGAAGATAATTTGCCATTGCAAATTAGGCCGGCAAAAGCAGAAAAAGAAACTCAACGCAATGTATTCGGAAGTAAAATATATTTTCTGTGGAAGTCAATGGTTTTCACGGCTTAGAACAACGATGGTTCCCTCATCAAATGGTTCTGAACGAGATTAAAATTTTATTTAATCTTGCTGCTACTATAAAATCACTATAGTTGATCGGTAGCTTAGGAATAGCTGATATCTATTCAGCGATGTGCTTTTCCTGTTCTCAATTATGAGCTTGTAAAAGTACGACGTAATTACTTATTATTATTTTGTAAATTCCTGTAAATGGCTTAAGTTGGAAACATGGCAATTTTGACATGGGCAACTCTTGCTCATAATTTTGGAACTTAATTCCTGTTTGTTAGTCACTGACTAGAGTTACATTTCCTACAATTGAGAGCTAATTTACTCAGTGTCTCCTCGAGAGAAAATATGTGTAATTTTGAATTTAGAGTTCGGAAGGGCTCATTATATTGCATTATACATTGATAAATAGAAGAGTCTGTTTTCATTAGGCTTTGCTCTTGAAAGGAAACTCGAATTTCTTTGGAATTTATCGATTTGCATGTTTCGTAAACTGGAATGAATTAAAGTTTTATTTTCATTACTAATTCTTTTTAAATACTTGAAATAAAAAATTTCTCCAATTTTTCTTAAGGGGCTTCCCAAAAGAGTTTGTCTAATTTATTCATTAAGGATTCTCTGGTAATTTATTTGAAACGATCTCTTCGCTGGTGAGCTTCCATCTGTAATCTCTTGTAATAAATGTGCACGTGACGTCAATTTAATTGCCGACTCTCGCGAAAATCCTTCTTTCAGTCGATGGATGGCAACAAATTTCGTCGTAAATTTACCGTAAAAAAATCTTAAGCTCCAGATTTTGGATGAGGGGGAAAAGATTATTACCTTAAAGGATGTTCCTCTGGGGCATAAATATTTTTAAATTTTTTTTTTTATTTTTTATTTATTTGAGATTGTGCTTCCTTAAAAATGTCGTTTAGGGGGATAAAGATTTTTTATGTTGTTTTTTAGTATTTAAAGAATATTGTCGCGCTTGTGATAAGTAAGCTAAATATATAAAGTGATCTAGATTAATCAGTGTTTATATGTTTTTTTGATGCTATGGGTATATTAAATGGTGTAGACTAGTTCTAGAGCTTTTTTGTACACATTAATGGAACTGGAAAGTGTATACTATTCAGAAACAATATATCCATGAGAAGCAATAAAAAGTGGCACCATCATTAGCACGAATTCACACTTCGATTCCTGACGGCATTGAAGCGAAACGTCTGCGAATGACACCTCCATGGATATCACTCTCTCTCCATGCCTCAAGCATATGCTGTGTTAATTGAGATGTTCAAGATTGCAAACGCTTTGCTACAAAATTCCTCTGATAGTCAGGCCAATATAAGATTCCTAGACTAAGATTCTGATGATGAGGTTTGTATGATGTCTTTTACAGTTTAGTGCTGTTTATAACTTGGGTCTTACTAAAATTCATGAGCAACAATTTTTTACAAATCAAAATTTATTAATGTTGAGAAAACAATTACGTCATCTTAATCTGCCAACTTCACATTACAAACAAGGAGGACCACATGCATTCGATACAAAATGACTGGCAATTACACTGAGTGGCCAGTTTATTAGGAACACCCCGCCTAATACTGTGTTGCGCCACCTCTAGCAGCTATGACAGCACGAATTCGCCGTGGCATGGATTCAGTTAGCCGCTGGAAGCATTGTTCCGTGATGTATGTCCATGCGGATGCAGCAGCTGCTCCCAGTTGATGTTTATTGGATGGTGGTGGATCCATGCCTCGAATAACCCGTTCCAGTTCATCACAAAGATTGGGTTCAAATCCGGGTAATGTGGTGGCCAGAAGAGTAAGTTGAATTCATTATCGTGATCCTGGAACCATTCCATGACGACACGAGCCTTATGACACGGAGCATTGTCCTGGTAGAAGTATCCTTCCGATAGGAGAAACAGAGTGGCCATGAAGGGATGAACGTGGTCGGCAACAATGTTCAGGTAGCCCTGATCATTAAGGCGTTTTTCTACAGGTATCAGCGGACCAAGAGTATGCCAGGAAAACATTCCCCAGACCATTACAGAGCCTCCATCAACCTGAACTATGGAAACCAGACAGGATGGGCCCATCGTTTCGTGCTGTTGTCTCCAAATTCTGCGTCGGCCATCTGTATGGTGCAATAGGAAACGGGATTCATCCGACCAGCAGACCTTCTTCCAGTCGTCGACGGTCCAATGCTATGATCACGGGTAAATTGGAGACTTTTTTGCGGTTTTGGGGGTAGATCAAAGGTATCCGGACTGGCCGTTGTAGCCAATATATAGCGTGAAGTGCTTTAGAGATGCTATTCTGTGGTCCAGTGTTGTACTCTACGGTTAGTTGACGAGTCGTGACGTTTCTATTGGCACGAACAAGCATTCCCATCCTATGCTTGCGAAGAGTCGTTTGCGACCCCAGGCTTGTTTCTGGCCGGTTATTCTTTGGTTGTTTAATCCTTGAAATGGTTGTTCGGGAAAAGCCTTGAAGACGTGGGGTTTCGGAAATACTTAGTCCACCTCGCCGGGCACCAACTATCATCCCGCTCTCGAAGTCGCTCAGATCCTTCGTTCCCCCATGGGGACGGTCAAACATTCTCGCTTTATATTGGTACCGATTGTCACGTGACTAACTGATCCGTAGTAACTGCTATGCCAACGGATTTGCATAATCATGAGCGTTCCTAATAAACTTGCCAGTCAGTGTATGTTTCGTTTCGCCAACATACCGCTGAAATTTAGTTTGCATATTGAGAGTTGGAGATACATAAAAGCGCTCGTAGTGTTAAGAGATTGGTGAAATATTTCAAAATGGAAACATGAGCATCCAAGACCGACCTCATAGCAGTCGCCCTCGAATTGTCACCACTAATCCAACAAGGAAAAACATGACGCCACACGTGTCGCAGTGTCTGAAATCGCAGCAAAACTTGGAATAGGACACAGTGTTTTCAGTCAGTTGTAACGGATTTCTGCCGCAAGGGGATTTTTAAGCCGGCAGAAGGATGGGAAAAATGCGTGCAGAGAAATGGAGATTATGTTTAAACGTGAAGGAAAGTTTAGAGATTAAGATGATACAATTGTCTTTTCTGTGTCAATAAATTCTGATTTGTAAAAAAAAAAACTGTTGCTTCAGTATGATCCTCGTATTTGGTATATGACTACAATATCTACAGCTCCTTACGTTTTTCCTTGGACAATAACAAAATAAGTCCTGATGCCATATGCAGTAGCTCCTCATAAATATTCTCAGGGTTGAAAGGGTATGTCTTCCTCTGGGGGATCAGCAATGCTCCAAGCAAAATGCCATTGAACTTTTCCTGGTTCTACTGTAAGAACTTTTTTACTATCTTAGGCGTCATTGCCTAGTTTTAAGCAACGCTCTAAATGCTGTTGAATTTCAGTTGTCATTCGAGCAACCTGATAATCTTGCCTTGCTGTGATCCTTTGGAAAGACTCAAATAGCGTTCTACGCCAGGACAACGACGACCAAACAGCAAATGACACCAGTTAATCTTTGAAGGACATGATTCGTAGATTAGATATGTTAGAGGCATGAAAGGAGAGAATTCTTAAAGAAATACGTAGATTTTTAACTTCAACGCCATCAATAAAAGAATTTTTGGTGGTCAGTTTTACTAAGCCATTGAGTTTTATGGACGTACAAGCAATATCTCATGATCAGCAGATTTTGGCACCAAATGACACCAAAAAAGTCACGTAGATGCGTCAAATAATGTCTTCGTTAAGAGAATGTTCAACTCAACATTCTCACAAATGAGCATTCGGGAGAAGGTTTCCGAATCTCCGCTCGGAAAATTCAGCGATAACGAACTCCGAAAGAATTTTAAAAAAATGTTTTAATTAAAAGGAATTATTTTATTAACTCTGGATTCTTTTCTTATTTTATTGAGCGTGACAATTTTATTAAAGTTCGGCGTTTTCAGGTGGGGATTTTCGTGTTTGACCTCCTCCGATTAAACGAGAATGGCGGAGGATTAAATTTAGGAGAGAGAAAGCGTTTTGATGGAAAGGTTAGTTCGTAATCACATTATTCCGAGTTTTGGATTCAATTAAGCGCCTGTTTGCCGATACGAGGAGAGGAGGGAGGGACTTGAGCATAATGAGGTAGAAACTAAAATGAAAAGCCCTTTCCTCACTTGATTATTATTATTGAGATGGAAGCCCTTTCCCGTCAATTGCAGTTTGTTGCCCCTCGTCGTTGACGTTTGACGAAGGCTTTTCATACTGAATGCCTTCTTTCTGTTGAAGCTATGACTATCTAAAGGAGGGGAAATCCCCACCACCTCGGCCGTTTTGGGTTTACCGATAGCAATCAGTGCCAACAGAGTCCCTCCGAGTGTTTAATCAACATGGACGACGAACTGGAGGAGTTGCTAATTGGTAACAACAACAACAGCAGCAGCCCCACTCTACGTGAGCAAGCACCTCACGTGACCATTTTAGGAAAGACTTTTCCTCTTTTTTTTTGGAATCTCATGTTGGTTCGTCTTCTTGGGATTTAGAATATATTACAGAATTTAATGAAGGTTTAAAAAAAATTCCCTCCAGGGATCTCGAACCTTGATTACTCGTATGTGCAAAACAGGGTTGCTCTTAATTTCTTAACAAAATTGCAACTTGATAAGAAACAAAAAAGATTTTGAGGTATATCAATTGAAAAATAAGCTCAGTAATTTTTTTCATAAATGTTCTATGCATTTTATATTTCTGACCTTACCAATACAGCATTCACATTTTCTCACATGGGTATCTTTACTTGAAATTTCTCATAGGAGTTTTTTATGATATCTTGTATTATCGGCTCAGTTCCTCTAATAAGGTTACTTCACGTAAGTGCTGAACAGTATTTTGAAGCATCCTGTATATAAAGTATAATAAACATGTGAAATGCGGCCTGTAAATTGCGGCATGTCATGCGTCGTCGACTTTGTGTTATGTATGGAGAAAATGTCATGAGTGATTGGGAGATGAGTTAGACACCCGAGACCTCATCAAGACTTTTGGCTGATCATTTTCCGTCCAGACTAGTGCTATTTTCAGTAGCTGGCGTTTTCTCATGTTTTTCATTCGCGTGCGGCATTTCTAAGTCTACGATGTGGGGATACAAAAACTGGTGTCTTCTTACGAGAATTGCCTTTATAATGATGGAAACTACGTAGAAAAGTATCAGATGACTCACAAGTAACAGAAAGCTTGAAACCACGGTCTATAGATATAAAAGTTCATCGAGCTCCATTGTTAAAATGAAGCTAAAGTTTTTAGCTCCCGATAGGGCGGGAACTCTATTGAAAAGTGGCGCTGGATGAACAATCGGCCCAACTGCACCTGCAGCGCCACCCTATCTGGAGTTTGAAACTTTACTTTCATTTTCAATTTCAATGGAAGACCTCACGATCCGCCCTAGTGCGACCTATGTGGCACCTAGCGTGATCTGTTTTCCTTAGTTTCTCGAAACAGTGGAAAATGATGGGAGCTCGATGCCATATTTGCTTCTATGCCATATGTGGTTGTTACTCCCCCCCCAAAGATTTTATTTTCTTTATTTTTATTTCCCTCAACATCTTCGTCACTGAACCTCTCAATTACCATAGCTGAAAGAATTTTATTTTTCATACTTTGTTTTGTAATTTAAATTTCAAGGTTTTTCGTTTAAAACTTCGTTCAAGATCTAAATTAAAACATTTTCTTAAATTAGAATACTTGTCTGGGGAATTTTGGGTGGTAATTATCCTAGATGGCAATTGCCCTAGGTGGCAATTGTCCTAGGTGGCGGTTGTCCGGGTGGTGGTTTTCCAGGTGGCAGTTGTCCGGATACCGCCATATATATCTATAGACCGTGCTTGAAACCGTACAGTCCGCAAAATTGGTACGGTTCGCACAGAATGAAGTGAAACTTTTCGAACATAATGATGAAATTTAATACCAGAACAGTTACACTTCTGATTTCCAGATGGCGCCGTAGAGGATTTTGTTGTTTGTATGGCGAATGTGTTCTGAAATTCATTCAAGAGCAAAACCGTCAGGTGAGATATTCTTTCATGAATCATATATTCCACATCTGCGTTTATCTGTGTAACCCACTTCTGAATATTATACATAAGCACACAGTATAAAAAAGCTACTCGCTTTTGAGAGTTCTACGAGGCTTCTGTGTAAAGTAGTTTGAATATACAAATGAATGCCATGAGCCCATTTCATTGGGAGATAGTAGTAGCTAAGCAAAGTACGAGCATCGTTAACAGCTGTTTGTGTTATTCCGTTTCGAACTTGGCTGCGAAAAATTACCTTCTATGCTCATTCCAGCTCACAAGAAAAGCTCGTATACAGTGGTGCAAGCGAAATCAGAATTGGACTGTAGACGGCTGGAAACGCGTGATTTTGTCGGATGAAATAAAAATTTTGTCTTCATTCGAATGGTGCTCGACTTCTTGTGCATAAAAGAAACAATGAATGAAGGTGCACAAAGTATGGTGTAGGCAGTGGTGCTGTGGGCAAATTTTCAGTACAATGAACAGGGACCTCTCGTTGAAATTAGCACCAGGGTTAACCAGCGTCACCATCTTGACATTGTAGATGGACAACTGCTGCCTTTTGTGGTTCACGATAAGGATGTCTATGATCTAGACAACATCTACCATCAAGACGATAACTGCAGGGTTTACAGGGCTAGACGCGTGGACGAGATTCACACAACATACTAAGATTTTCTGAGATGGAAGTGCTTCCAACATGATGGGGCGCCTACACATTTCACCCTTATTATGCGTGACCATCTTAATGACACATTCGGTAATTATTGGATGGATAAAGGTGGACCAGTTACATGGCCTCCCAGGTCACCAGTTACATGGCCCCCTTGACTTCTTTTTATAGGGGAAACAGGAAGGCACTCGTCTACCTGTCACTGCTATTGAAGAGCTGGTTGCCCACATTGCCAGCGAAGAAGTCCGTGAAATGCCAGGAGGTCAATGTTGCGACGATTCAATACATGTATCGAAATAGTTGGTGGACACTTTGAGCAGCTTTTGCAAGCGTTGTTTTAACGTGTCAGTAAATCAATTGATGTTAGGTTGCGTTTTTTCATTTGCACGTTACATCACTTTTCTTCTCCACGATCCCACATGCTATGGTAAAAGCTGTTTGTCTTGGTGTCCCCTAACAGTGTGTAACGTTTGGTAATGTCCTTTAGAAACGCCCTGTATAATTAGAAACATGTTCAAAAAGAAGAAGACATTTTAAGTCAGATAATGCATGAATAAATTAACAAAATTACAGTTGGATCAATAAACTAATCTCTGGCGGGTTTGAAATAAGAATGGTTTTATGAAGGAAAATTTTGTTGATTAAATAATTGCAAATGAACGCACAATTCCAGTTCGAGATCTCATTCAAGCTATTAAGGATTAAACATTTTCCAAAAATCTTGATTTGAAATTTTGTGGAACGTCTCAGGAGATTGGCTCGTTAATCCCCATTAAATGTTATCTCGAAATTTTTCCAAATAAAAGTTGAAATTATAACTTAGTGATTAAGCCCGTTCCATTAATTAAGGAGAACTCTTTTCCCGAGCAACAAAACGCAGGTAGAACACTTGTTAGACTTCATTGGCTTTTGTTCTAATGGCATTTCTCTCACTTGAAAATGGAACAAATTCGATGCATTTAGAGGGGAAATTGTTCTGGAAAAAGCGAACGGCTTCTCCGACAAGGGAATTGATTAAATCCGGAAGCCAAAAAGGAACCCGGGCTAATGAAGACTAATGACTCCCAAAAATTATTCGTTCGTGTTCTTGGAGGGATTTATTATTCGAGGGAAGAGTAAAAATTATAAATAAAATAGGGAGAAAAGCGTATTGCCAACGTGTGAAAGGCATGTTATTAAAACGGTCATGTTTGAATTGAATTTGCTTCTTCAACGTGTGTTTGCGTTATCGTGTGAGTGTTGAGTGGTAATTATTCGGCGGTTTTCCATGAATAGCCAACCTTTTCGGCTTGAAATAAATTAGATTTGAGAAATGTTAAATATGGTGATGGGCTGTTGTCGTCTGAAAATTTGAATAGGATGGGAGTCAGATTTTCATAATTACTCGAGTTTAAAGATAGAAGAGGTGTTGATTTTTTTTTTAAAATGGAGCCGCTACTCTTCTGGTGTAAATCTAATTTTCGTATTTTAAATGAATTATGAATGGAGAAAGGTTGTTTTAATTAAAAATTGCTGCTGACAGTTGAGCATTTCTTTACTTAAAAATCTTTCAGTTAATTGGCTTTCTTTTTTGCATCAGTATATGAAATTGAGCGTGTATATGAAAAATTATACACGCACTGGCCAAGGAAATACTTGTAAGTCAATGACAGACCAAGCGTCCCCCAGACATTTCCGTAGTTCTCGCAGATCTTTTTGAAGACGAGAATGTATCTTCTCTATAGGAAATTTTGGGTTCTGGAGCGGCCAAGTTAGATGAGAGATCATCTTTGTACTCACTAAACCACTACTGAGCCAACCGTCCATGAAGAAGCCGTCACATGCAGTATTAAAATATCACATTTGTAGGATGGACTTGATCGTAACAATGTTCAGGTAACAGAGTACTTATAATATAAATAATATACATAAGAACAAGACTGACCTGTCCGATCTGTGGATACTTTGATGCAAAGGAGACGATGGATTCCACTATTTCCACAAAGAATTTCTTTGTGGAAATAGTGGAATCCATCGTCTCCTTTGAATGTTCAGGTAGTCCGTGAAACTCACCAAGCTTCTTGAACATCAGGGGATCAGTTCCATACAAATAAAAGAACTCTGTACCATGCACAACCAACTTAACCATCTGCCTATCGTGATTTGTCGGACCACGTCTTTATTCCAGTCACGACGTTCCAAACATCACTGTAGGCGATTTTTCCTGTTCTTTGCAGAAACCAGGGGTTTTCGTATAGGCATGCGACGTACAATCTAAATCCGCTGGCGCATTGGAATGCCAGACATAGTTCAATAGTTCATGGTAGAACGCACCCATATACGCTTGGACCTACACGAAAGTGCTCACCTGTTCTAGCGCAATACGTGTTCTATTACGTGAACGTGCTTGAACCTGTCCCCGCGTGCGCGTGTCGGTTTAGAAAATCAATTAGTTGAAGGCTGATGTTGCGTGCGGTCATGATATTCAGGATGGAACAAAGAGCCGCGATATAATTTTGCATGAAAGTGGGTAAAAACGCGACTGAAGCGCTTGAATTGTTGCAACAAGCTTACAAAGATGAAGCTTTATCACGTTTGCGTTTTCGAGAAGGACGGGAAGAGTTTCATGATGATGAGCAGACCGGACGACCTGTGCATCACCTTTTTTGACTCCAAAGGCATCGTGTTTACGAGTTTGTTTCTCAGGGACAGACCGTCAATGGTGCGTACTACGTAGACATTCTGGGGCATTTAGTGCACAGAATTCGTCGAGTCAGATGCGAATTATACGACAAGGCCAATTGGTTCCTTCTGCATGACAATGTCCCTGCACATTAGTCGATTGCCCTGCGGGACTTCTTGGCGAAAAAATGATTACAGCGATTGATCACTCACTCTACTCCCCTAAAATTTTGTTTTAAAGTTTGCTCTGCGAAGGAAATAGATTTGTTGAAGTCGAAGTTTGTGCTTTTTTTTAAAGTAAATGGAAAATAAACAATACTGAAAGCGTTACAGTTTATTTAAATTAATTGCAATGGTCATTTTTGCCGACTCTGATAAGAAAAAAAAAAGCAACGCTAACAGATGAAGAAATCATAGCGGTCTAAGAAATTGTTAACGGCATGAATAACAGCATCCTGGTTAGCGAACCATTTAACTCTCAAGAAATGATCCTTATAGTAAGACACGTGAATATCTGGTGAATATATAGGGCGAGGAAAGACTTGGTATCCCAAGGTGTTGATTTTCCGTACACTTCTAATAGGGTCCCCTTTTATTGCGTGATCCCTCTTTATTGAGCAACTGCAATACCCTTTCTGTTAATATAGTGTGGTATTGCCTGTACTCCTCTAACTTTGTTATCCGAGATATGAAACCGGATACAGTCGCTCCATAACGAACTTCAAGGGACCGAAGTTTTGGTTCGCTATATCCGGGGGTTCGCTATAGTCAATCCGGTAACAAAAACGAATAAATGGAATAATGGTTTATTAAATATGACCGCCATGGTTAGGACCTTTCTCTTAAAATGCATATCTCTCTAAAATATAGATTTATAATAATGATGCGCCATTTTATGCATAAATAGATACATACAATAATATCATCTCAAGTTTGGAAAAGCTCCATTTCTGAAAATATTGAAGTGCGGTATTTTTCTACCTATTTCGCTATAGGTAAATCCTCCTTTTCATCATCCCCCTTTTCAATACCCTTTGCTAGACCAGCATGCCTAACAGTAACAATTTCGAATGGTCGACTCTGGCGCCAAGATTTTTCCAGCATTAGCATTGAATCAAGAAGGTCATTTCTTCAGCGATCTATCCTGCCTAATGACCAATGATAACTGAGTGTTGTAGGAGTAATATAAAGGTTCAATGTTTTTTTTAATTTTTTTTCGAAAACGACAAAAAAAAGTCAGTCGAAGACATCAATTAAGTTCATTATATCCGATTTTCATGTGTTTGGTGTTTCGTCATAGCCGTATAAAATAACATTATACAGGGTGTTCCTAAATGACCTTTACAACTTTGATCACGTATATTTCAGAAATGGGGATAGGTAGAAAGGTGCGGTTTGCGGCATAATGTTCATGCATACTTAAAGTTATTTTTTATTTTAAATTGTGCGCGACAGTCCAAACGTAAAGGTGTTGTGTGGTCTGCTTCATGACCGTGTGGTGGGACCGGTTTTCTTTGCAGAGGTCAATAACCTCAACTCTTTATCTGGACATGTTGGAACACTATCACTACTGGGCCTTGGACGATACATTCCCAAGTGGCTGGATTGGCTTAGGAGGACCCATTTCCTGGCCTCCAAGGTCTTTAGACATAATCACAATAGACGTTTTTCTTTGGGGTTTTGTGAAGGATACTTTCTACCATACCCCGGCGCGGGATCTATAGGAACTGCGAGCTCGCATCACAGCAGCAATTGCAAACGTTAATGAGGACATGCTAAGCCGCACATTGGAGGAACTGGAATATCGCTTAGATATCCTGCGTGCTACACATTGAACACTCTTAAAAGGCTACTAAAACTTTGGTTATGTGTGTGAACATTGTGCCGCAAACCGCACCTTTCTACCTCTCCCTATTTCTGAAATATACGCGATCAAAGTTGTAAAGATCACTTTGGAACACCCTGTATTTATAAGAAATTGGACGGGTTCAAAAATTTCGTTCGTGCTATCCGGGGTTCGTTATAAGCAATGTTCGCTATGGCGGGATTCGATTGCACTTATTTCTAATATTACCCGGTGAGAATTAAGAAATAGTCTACGTATCCGGCGTTTATATCCAGGATTTATGTTTAAAGGGTTTCCTATCTGAACTTTTCAGTATGTGAACCATTTCGGTACAGAAAATCTACTGAAACCTTAACACTTGGGAAATGATGGCATTCTCTCTTCATTAAGCGATTCAATATCGCAAATTCTTCTTCATGTATCCACCAATTTTTGCTGTGATTTTGTCGAGTAGATCTTTTTCTGCATCGCTCTGAGTATTATCATTTTGAAAATAAAATTTAGATTTTATTACATGGTATTATATTTTGACATACTTTTCATGCGGATTCTCTACAGAATCAAAACGTAATTTTTGAATTAATAAATGATGGTTTTATTTATTATTATTATTTTAGTATTATTATTATAAAAATGCCTAAGGATATTGTCAGTGTATTAATTGTGCGCACGAAGCATCAATTTCCCTTCCGATAAGAGAAAAGAAGCTTCGTCGAGAAATTGTTCACCGCCATCTTCACTTTCTTTTATTATGCTGCGAATATAAATCATGGCAACAAACGACAATGACATGGGAGATAAGGTAATGATAGTTGTGTCAGGTCGACGTTTCTACTTAAATGGTGAGGGGTGTCACGTGACTGGAGTCGAGTGCCTTGGATGATGTATTTACTATGGCAGATAAACGTAGTGCTCGTTATCGTGTTGTCGAGCAAATTTTTTTGAGAGAGTAATTGTGCTAGAGTTAGCCGAATTTTTTTTTGTTATTACCAATACATTGTTTTTTTGAGGTAAAAGAAGGATTAGTAATTTAAAAGTTAAGAAATATTTAAACGTGAATTTCTTCTGGTTTCGTTCTTGTATTAGGTTTTTTTTATAAATTTAAATTTACGATTTTTTGCTTTAGTCTCAACCTGGAGAACACATAAAAAAGAAGATCTATGGAAAGGAATTTATTTTTTTTTAAATTCCCGAAAATTCTAATTCCAAGGCACCAGAAAGTTAAACATTCCACTCTGTTAAATCTCGAACTTAAGCATTTCGCTGGAACGAACTGCAAAGATCCAATTTCCGAATAACGCCTTCGCTGTATCGAGTTTTTTATCAGTCACTTGATAATTTGGCAAATCTTTTTATTTTTAGCTCTTATTTTTTTCTACCTAACCTGAGTTCCCTGAGTTTTTTGGTTCCCTGTGTTTCTTCGCTTCCTTCTTCAGAACTTTATTTATTTACATAGTTTTAAATTGTTAATGCGATGCCTTCAAGATTTATTTATTGCAAGGACGGAAAGGGAAAAAAAAGGGAAAGGAGAAAAAATAACAGCGCGGTGAAGGAAAGTTTAAAGTTTTCATTTATAATATTTCGATATAGTCAAGATCAATAGTCTCCGTTAACGCGCGTTTATTCATAATCGTTGTCACCTTACTGAAACATCACACTAAAACCCGCTACAATTGTTCCTACTTTCCTTTGTGTTTCTTATACTTTATTGAACGCTACCTCTTATAAAAATTAAAAAGAGTAATTACAAAAGATTATTATTGTGATTATAAGTTCTTAGAAAAGCTACGTCTAAAGGGACAAAAAAGGAGAATTTTTAATGAGTGGCCAATATAACCACCTTATCCAGCACATTGTTGGTTCCTTTTTGCCTTCAGTACTACTGTTATTCGTTTTGACATACACTTTAAGATGTTGGTAATAGCGATCTAATAGCATTCCTCAAGTCATCAGACAGTTGTGGATCCTATCGATCTTATTCCTAGTTATAATCAACTGAATTGAGATCCAGTGATTGTAAGGAATCTGTTTCAGCAAAGGCAAAGTCTTCTTAGTGTTGCTTCAGAAATTTACGATATTCTGACCAGAGCTATGCATCTGATGAATGTTTGGAATTCCTCTACCTGAGTCTTATTTTTCAACGTAGTCACCATCTCTGTCCTCACGCTTGCGCCAACGTTGGACAAGCTTTTTTCATTCCGTCGGCGAAGAAATCGGGGGCCTTTTGCCGACACCTGAGATAGATAGTGTAATGGTAACCCTTCAGATGTTCCTTCAGATATTTCGGGTCGTCCATTGCGGGATTGCTGTCTTTAACATTCTTTTGCCTACCTTCTAGCAGTATAATCATGAATGTCGAAAGAATATCGGATGACTCTTTGGCGCAAATATATACAGGGCAGTACTGCTGGGTAGCCTATCCGCTCGACTGCAGGCGCCGGCTCGACATAAAATGATAATTGGGAAATTTTATTTTGTTAAACTGGAGGGAGTGGAGGAGAATAGCGAAAAATAGCGTGTCACACCTTTGTCAAGTTTATTCAATAAAAAAATCTAAGAAACTCCCACCTTGCTCAGCACAGAGAGCTACCCTCTTCACAAAGTTTTCTCTCGGGGGGGCCCCCCCACCAGCGTTTCTACCGCGACGGACTTCCAGTTTATGTCGCAGACCTGCGGAACATCATCCGCTAGGCAATGGCAACAATCACCTAGTACAGTACTCGCATGTGAGCACGGGTTACGATGTTGACTGCGTAACGCGGAAACTACTCGTTAGAATTCGATCAAATTTTAACGGTTTACACAGTTTGATGTACCCTATTATTCCCCTAAATTTCATTAACCTAGGCATTAGAGAACGTGAGTTATTAACTTGTTGATCTTGGTGGTAGCATTTTTATTTCTGTTCATATCTCGGTTATCGTTCAAATTCGGACGCATGTTCATATGAACTTTTTTGCTTAGAATCACCCATACTACTTCCCCTAAAAGTTTGTACATTGAATTTTGAATCACCCTTTATAATTATAATTTATATGTGCTCCAGCGCCAGCTATCGACGGATTTTTTTACTATTTTTTTTATTTAATAAATGACAAGCGCATCATTTTAATTATCTGTAGTACAAATTTTGTCTCATTTGGAGAAGTAGAACGCATTCCAAAGCTCTCTGAAGTGGGAAACTTGTTTCTCGCTAACCCGGTAAGATTCCAGAAACCAATTACATTCTGTTTTTTCAAACAGATCATTGTTGTGTATACTAATGAACTTTTTAATAAATATTCATTTTCAACACAATGGTTAAAATATTCAATTTCAGCAAGTTTACCTAATAAGGTACTCTTTTAGGCCTGTTTTAAAAATGATTTTTTAATTTTGGACCTTCATTCAAAATTGTATGCAATTTTAAATGACGTTATTATTAGCTGTATAAGGGAAAATATCTTCGCATTGAATGATGGGTACAGCTGCCATTTTTTGAGGGCAAGAGGAAGGCAACCCTATACTCGTCGAAGTGCGCCGTTTTTGCCCGACTTGTTATTGTATAACGATGGTAACGAGTTGTTGCGTGTTTGGATGTATTGTATAACAATGGGATAAGTTCAGAGCCATGGCAGCCATGGGTTTCGATGCCCTCAAAAGATGGCGGATATTCAATGTTTGTTTTGATTTTTCTCCCTATTGGAAGGAAAAACCTTTTACCATTGAGTTTTTTCGAAGTCTCAATCATGCCATTGAAAATGATGGCATAGCTTTCAGAATATGTATCCGGCGTTTCATATCTTGATGGGTTTTTTTTTTTTTGTGGCAGGAGTTTTTTTTTTTAAATTTTACATGTAATTCCAAACCACAATTTCTTCTTATTTTTTTCAATACGTCATTATTATGTCACGTCTGTTTTAAAGATAATAATTTAATAATTCTTATTTAATTACGCCTCAAGATGAAGCAGCAACGGGTGAAAAGTTAAGTGCCGTCATGTCAACGATTTTTTTCTATTCTTCAAGAACTTGCAGTGATTTCTTTCGGCAAAGAAGAGAATGCAGTTGGATCCCGGAATCATTCATGAGTAATATAAGAGGGAACTGACACAATGAAGGAAACGACCTCTAACCACAAAGACATCGAGATATGATACGCCGGATGTCTTTGTGGTTCGAGGTTTTCTCTTCCTTCCTTAACCCGTTATCATATCACCACCTTGGATTCGTTTTTTCCTTGTAGCGTATAGTAATGAAGTTTTTAATATATAACCAAAATAATGTTTATAATTTTTAATTTTAATGCTAGATCAACATATCTTATATACTAAAACTCTTGCGTGTATTTATTTATCTGTAATTCTATCTCCTCCTAGACGGTTTGAGATAGCGACTTGAAATTTTCAGGGCGGGCTTATCAATAAAGGACCTGCTCTATCGCCAAAAATCAGCCCCCCTACGACCCCCCCCCCTTCCCCACTGCTTTTGCTTTGTAATTCCCCTCAACAGATGGCGCGGGCGGGCGAAGCCGCGGGTAACAACTAGTGAGTAATATGCGACCAAACCTTCCTCCAAACAAATCAAAGGCCCCAAAGCATAATGTTTCTTTCACCTTCTGAGAATGTTCGATAATGTAGGTCTGTGCTTTCCCACAAAGTTTCTCGACTATACTCTCTCCGCTTACTGACCTTTTCGCCTTTAATTACCTCTTTATTCATTCTCCTTTTGCGAATCTAATTTATTGTCTCTTGCTGCTTGCGATGAAGATTGAAAGTGACATTACTTTTAAAAATGTTTATCTATTTTTTAATTAAGTTTTTATTGTCATATTCGTGAGATTTATGGAAATTTTTTGATTAAAATTTGGTTGAATTGCTTTGAAATTCAGTTCTCGTGCGTTCGCGTTAAATTTATTTCGTAATAAATGGAAACTCGACTGTGTCCAAGAAAAAGAAGGGAGAGAGGAAAAAGATGAGCACTTTTCATCAATAAAACCATAGTCCAAAATTGATTGAGAAACTTCAATTATGCAAATGATGGACTGAACCATTGTCAGCACAATGTTTGTAGAACGTATGGCACCTAAGACATATTGATGTCCGTATTTTCCTTACCATTTATTGATGGTTCGTCGAGACATGGTCTTCCATTTCATCCATGAGGTACATGATTACCTAGATGCTACAGTCCCATTAACGGCCACCTTTTCACCTAACCTCACGTGCATGGATTTCGTCCTGTGGGGCTATATGAAGTGTGTGATGTATAGTCACAGTACGATCTTCTAGGATGCATGGCAAACGCTTCAGCGGAGGTCCAGAGATGCCCGGAATCTTTGAACGCGTGTATCGTTCGATGTTTAAGCGATGTGAGGTCTGCGTTGAGAGCGGTGGTCGTTCATTTCGAGCACATTCCCTAACTTAAGCCTAAGATTTTCTGATGTTCAAGCTTACCGTGTTAAATAAAAATCTTGAAACGGATTTGTCCCTTTATAATTAATATGCCTTGCCGTATATATCCGCGGAGATCATTTTTGACTACGTGTTTATTGACGAAAAGCATTAATCTGTTTTCTGTCTATCTCCCTGAGTAGTTTGGCCAAGGAGTTAGTCTGGGACACCCTGTGTTAATTGACGTAAATATGAGTTTGCTTACTTTTGTTAGAAATCTCAGCAGCTAGAAAGTAACAATTGGAGTACTGTACTGAAGAAAAAAAGCCAACGACTTGACACAGATTTGCTCGTGGATACGTGTACAGCATTTTTTGCCTAGTCAAGATTATCGAGCTTTTTACAATCTACAGTCTCGTAGTTTGAACATTTTTACGTTTTCGTTGTATACTTAATACCTTGAGTTAAAACTTTTCAGTTGGATCCTTTAAGACAATGGCCGATGAGAAGGAGAGTGTTCGCCGAAGGCAGACATAACTTTTCTTCTTTTACGAGCCATCGAATGGCTCGGCCCCATAAACTGGCGCCTCCTGGTTCTATTCGTCGTCTTTCGGCGACGAAGAATATTCTGTGTCGTTTAATTTAACCCTAAGCACGCCTTTTTCCGATAGATTGCCCATTATCTGCGATTCCTTCAAGTATTTATGTGGAGGAAGCTAATTGAAGTAGCTGTTGGTTAGTAACAACGGTGGTTATGTTTTGTAGATGTTGTTGAGTTTTATTATTGGATTCATCGGTTATATCCCCCCAAGAATCTGACTTTTTGCTCTGTTGGATGCTGTCAGATGGTGGTGAGGGGCTGGAGGAAGTGAATCGATTTGCTTGGAAGATGCGAAGACTGACGAATCAAAAGAGCCGCGGTTTTTTAGATGGGGGAAAAATTCAGATCGCAGTTGAATGGAATAATTAATTCGTTCAATTATTTGTCGAAATTTCTTTTTAATCTTCTTCTAAGCTAATTCGATTTTCCATACTTTGATCTGCCGCCATCTGATGCATGTTATGTGAATTCAACAGAACGTGACCGGCAATTTTGGAAGATAGATAGATTTTAGGAAGCGAATACCATTTGGAATTTTCGAGCAGTATGTATTATAAACGGCTCTTTGATTTTTTAAACAGTTTACGTCTGCTTGGTTTCTCTTTTAAGTCCAGCTTTTCACAGCATAGCGTCCATGATATTCTTTGGATGTATGAAATTATGAATATTCTCGCCAAATTTTAGCATTATAAGCTTCAGAGATTGTTGTTTTCGCAGAGGAATTCCAAACTTTGAATGCCTTTTAACAATGGATTTTTCTATCCTGTATTTCTTCATCCATGTCAAAAGTCACGTCATCCAATACCACCTCTACTCAAAGCCTGAGTGCGAAAACGTCATACATTGTTAATCATATTTCAACCAATATGAAACGTCTACCCATCATATATGGTAGGGTATTGTTAATCATATTTCAACCAATAATAAGCCTGAAATTGTCCCTACCGTAGGTGATGTAACAATGTAAGATTTTTCCGTGAGCAGGCTTTCTCTCTAGGCCGGGGCCAACGATATAACGGGCCCCAGCGCAGAAAAGTCACCTGACCATCTTAGTCCGGCCAACAATCCAACCATCATTATTTCCAACAAACGAAAAAATATTGATTGTTAATTTAAAAGGAGACTCGACAGAATTTTCATTTCTTTTATTTTTTTTGTGCTACAGTTTTGTGCTGACATTTTTCGGGAAGCCGCAGGTTAATGCTAGGTATATTTTTTGCGATTGAGTAGTGAAGTAGAAGCAGCAGTAAAAGCAAACAGAGAGCCGTTGCAAAACAAAGAGTAAATTTGAATTCGCTCCCAATGGATTGTGAGATAAGTGGCGGTGCCCAAGCAACGGGAAAAACTTTGAATACAAAAATAAAACCGCTAAAAGCGTTTTAGTTGAGAAACATTCAACAAAAATTCTTATTATAGTTTGTTTTACCTTTAAGTAAAATCTATCTTTTTAGATGAACAATATTGTCCACAAAACGTGCTTATTTGAATCGAAGTGCATTTTAACCGCACAGTAGTCGTCATTGAACGAATAGACGAGTGTTCTTAAACCATTTGGTCTGGTCCTTCAATTCATAAAAACTTTATTTTAGTTTTTTTTTAAATTGGAAACAGTATCGTCTAAACTATCATCTTGTTTAGTTATCTATCTGTTTACTTATCTATCTGATTACTTACCTTCTATCAGTATACATTTCTATTTTATTTTACTTTGGAGATTTCCGATTAGGAGAAGTGAAGAAAAGAACATCTCTTGACGACTTGTAGTATGCATATTAGTTTCAAACACCCAGTCCTGAACTCTCTTTGTTTTTCTTTAGGCGCAAAAATGCCCTAGACATTGACGCGTCCTAAAATCTAAATCAACTATTCAACTAACTTAACTATTAATATATATTCCTTCTTAATCTTAATTTCCTTACGCTTCTGCATCTATCTTTCCTATCCTCTTCAGTCTCGGTCTCCTAAGTAGATAGGTTCTTGCCGGCCAGGTGGCCGAGAGGGCTAGGGCGTAGGCTTTCTAGTTCTCGAGTCCACCTGGTCGTGAGTTCGAATCCCGCCGTGGACATGGATGTTTGTGTTTGTCCCGGGTTGCGTACAGATATAACTTGCGTAAAAGGCGCAAAATGATCCCTCTTAGAGTCGACGCCAAAAATTCTAATAAACCAATAAACCAATAGATTGGTTCTTAACTAACCTAACTTAAAACACTTTTGTGTACCGCCTTACACGCTTCTTTCATCAGAACAACCCGCTTTATCAGTCGTGCATATGCGCCCATTACTCTTTTTTTTCCCCGTAAGTACTCTCCGATCATCTGTGCGACCATTGCATACACAGCCAGGGCCAAACCTATCGAACACCATTACTTTCATCTTCTTACAGTTCAATTTCATGTCTGTTCTTTCACACGCTTCATGCATTCGCGACACTAGACCCTACAGATCAGATACATTCTCAGCCTCAAAGAAGACGGAATCGTCAGCATACAACAGAAAATTCAGACACTCGGAACCGAAGATCATCCCAGCATTCAGATCTTTCCGTTCCTGTCTATATTTATCCAAATACAAGTTAAACAACTAAGGAAACATCACACAACCTTGGAGTACTCGCGTACCATTGTATAACAGCCAACAGCAAGCGATCAGATACATCATACTCTTTCAGAACGTCCTACAGCCTACTATGGTTCGCTGTCATATGCTATCTCTAAGTCAACGTAAACCGCATGTACTTTTCTATTTATAGCTAGATATTCCTCAACAATCATTTTCAAATTAAAGACAAGATCTATACAATCATTTCCTTTTATAAAGCCGCACTGAACATTTCATAATTTGTTATGCGTATACTGAATCACCGACTTCACTAAACGATGAGCGAACAGACTGATACCATGGAAATGCTTGCATTCGCTGGGGTCAGCTTTACAACCTGCCGACCTGACTACCTAAACCTACTTACTCTATCTTTCCTTCTTGTCGAAACTTGTCTAATTGTCTACCATCTTTACCTAAAGTCTTATGAACCATCCCTATCTACTGAAATACACAAGCAAAATGATCCAGTGTAAAGGGATGATGATTACACCGTGTTAAACCTTTACTAGACCATGCTAAATGTAAACCTATATAAAGATGCCTGTTTAACTTATTTATTCTTACCCTAACCTGCCTACTTAACTGAACATGTCTCCTATCTAGTTACCTAACTTATCTAAATCTAACCTAGCGGCTTACTCTTTCTAAGCTTACTTACATAAATTTACCCCTGCTTAGACTAGTAAAGAAATTTTATTTTGCCTACTTTGTGTTCGACTGGTAAGGATGAAATGAATTTAGCTCTTTGTGTACTGACTCAGTATTACTAAGGTTCGTGGTATGGTTTCAGACTAAATTACATATTTAATAAAGAGGAAATTGATTATTTAGAAAGGGAGTTGACCAAAGAGGTTAGGTGTTGTCTGTTTACAATCGGTCTGTAATTAAAGGGTGGTCATCATGGAGTTGTTAGAAAATGGATATTTCTTCCCTCCTTCCACTTCCCGCTGCTTTAAAAGGCTTTTGTGTTTGTTTTTCTTGCCGCCACCATCGTTTTCCATTTCGTCGGAACGGAAGCCAGCCGTGAGCGGATATGCGTCGGTTGCCGAGGTGGTGACTTCCTCTTCATCTCTGTAGGGGCTTCTCCCCACCCACACGCAGACACGGTCGAACGTCATCTGTTAAAGAAAAAGTATCGATTACTTTGAAAAGACGTTTTTACGGAGAGAGGAAAGTGTCTTCGAATTTTTTTCTCTCTCCTCCCTTTCATCCATCGTTTTTGGTGCTTTGACTGTCAACTTATCTCCACCAGACAGAGTTGGGAGGGGGGGGGGATATCTACCCCCCCCCCTTTCCAGTTTTCATTAAGGACATGTCTTTTGGCAAAGGAAGTTGCTTCTTGGTTTGTCAAAGGATAGCGCAGATTAAAATTTTAATTGCCCAAGCGTGTCAATTTAATGAAGGGTTTTCTGCTCGGCGTTTGGATGCTTATCTTTTGCCTTTGCGGTTGAGATGGATGTTATAAGGGAAAATCTAAAGAAGATGGGTGGATGTTTTATTACCTTTTGAGAATTCTTGGAAAACGGTTACTTTGTAGGAAAAAATATTTAAAAAAAATGAAATGGAATTGTCTTGTATAATATTAGATAAAAAATTTATGACTTCATAAATAAGCAGAAGTTTAAATTGAACTGGATATTTTATGAGCGTATTTACATACGTTCGGCCGATGAAATTGCTTTTGTTGAAGGTTCGTGTTTTGAAGAGGTGAATAAACTGAAAAAGAAGAACTATATGAATGCTTTAAATCTTATATAATGAAATCCTGTGCGTTTTTTGGTTCGATTTTGAGAAATATAACAAAAACTTAAGACAAAAAAATCGTAAATTGCATGGTAATTTGTATACGGTTACTATACAGAGTTCATGTTGCAAACTTGTAAAGTAGAACTACATAGGAACCCTTGTGCGGAAAATGCACCATTCCCCTTCCATTGAATATTCTTTTGCGCCACTGTCAATGATGGTTTTTTTTTCTCTTTCAATTTTCACCATATATTAAATTAATAATGGCTGGGTGCACTAATTAACACATTGACACGATTTTAATAAAATAAACGAGATGTCAGGGCTTATATCGACCAAATGTTTGTGAGGAGGGCCTGAGGCGTGGTTTCCACTTTATCCCGACTTGACACCATCTGATTTCTGCCTATGTGGCTACATGAAGATTCTTGTCTACGAAGCTCCAGCGAATTCCGAAGAAAGTCTGGTGGCTTGTAGTGGAACGCATTCAGAACAGTGTTTTTTCCAGACGTCAATTCTTAATAAACTTTTTTTCGATATCCTACTAGAGCTTGTACATGAATCTTCAGTGGTTTGAATAATTCCAATATAATATCAGAGGATTTGTGCATTTTCTCACTGGGATTTCTATGCAAAATATGGTCTATTCTGAAACTCCTACAAGTTTGTAACAAGAATTCTCTTAAACCTTGTAAAAGAAATAGGCACTTTCAACATCGATATAAAGTCGAAACCGTATATTAGCGAAGTTTGTTTGATTGCAGTTTATATCTCTTAAAAAAAAGTTGTATGGGCCATTCATTTTTTAAAACAAGAAAGTATCTGAAGAAATTATGTTTATCGCCCACTTTTACCTTTTTTCTTCACTTTAAGGGCTAATTTTCTTTGAAATTAATGTCTTGTTATGTTGTTGTTTCGCCATGGCCGTGAGTGGCTGGTGTTGTAACGCCAAGAAGATGCAACAGGGAGGCTCGAAAGTAAAGTAACTGGCCACCAGAACTAACAGCCACATTTTTCTCTCCACTCCCACTAATATGGTAAATAATATGAAAGAACATATCACAACATCTGTTGCAGTGTTGACAGGAACATGTACCAAAGAATTTCCGAAGGATTGAAATCTCTGTCGAAATCTGCCATACAGAGACTAACTATTCGTATATACCTAAAACTTTCCGTACAAAACAATTTAAAGTAATTGTCCATGTCTATAAAACAGATAAACAAATTTTAGTCAACTTTAAGTTGATTTTTCTAGTGTTTTCTTACCAATTTGGATCCACTGATTTTGGCATTCGTTTTACCGTAGTGGTTCGGATGATAGAAACAATATGTTTTATTGGTATATTCTTTTGTATGCTTAAGAAGATAATGCAGTTAATTTTAACCACGATATACATGTAGTCAACCTTTCTATAAACCGATTCATTATTGGTAAATAAAAATGAAATTAATTCGTAATGCGTTATATGGAAACCACGTTTTATGGAAACCGTGTTATACTGAAACCGCGTTATATAATTATACGACGCTATTAGATAAACAAAATCATGCGAACACGCGACCGTCCATAATATCGTCGACATATATGTGTCATCTTTGATAATACTGTTCTACAAATTTTGAAAAGTTAAATGTTTTGGTGCAAAGATTATGATTTCTTTATGTTTTGGGGGGTCACTAAACACGAAAATGCTGCTTAAATTGATTGGTTAGCTCTTGTTTTCGACATTACAGCACTTATTACATATCACTTATGTCACTTCTCTACATATTTAGCAGAAATTGTCGGTGTTATTTACAAACTGCTGGGCCATTTTTTCTGCTTGTCTGTAAGAGCAGAATTTCAGATGAAACTCTCGTGGAAGCACTTGCGTACACATCAGCATTGCAATCACTGTCGTTCGTCACTTCATAAGAACTGAAAACCCATCCAGGCAACATCACATTAACATTTTTCGGATCTGAAACCTATAAGCTTGCGAAGATCTTCAAAGAACAAGGAAAGTCGGAGTCACCTTTAGGACGAAACAACAACCGATTCATGCTCAACCCTAAAAAGAAGAAAGGCGAACAAGATATTACAAAGCTCTTAAGACAAATTCACATTGCATTGATTGGTCAGTGATGATTGGTAATAGCTCTGTATTGCTATATAAACCCTAATCTCTACATGAAAAAAGTCTGTTCACCACACAGCACAGCAGAAATTGTCTACTTATTTAAGCTTCACAATAACAAATAGAAAAGAGAAGGTAAAATTCCGCGACCTGGACTCCAGGAACCATGCTTATCGGTGGCACTGTTCTTACTAATTGAGCTACCGCGGATATGAACCGCCATGCTGTTACAAGATATCCAATTGGACTTCCAACACACTATCTAATCTCTATGAACCTAAATACAAAAAATTTTGATTGAGATGTAGGGACTTTATTACCCTTGGTTAATGTTATGATTAAAACAAAAATAGGATCGAATTTTTTCCGTAGAATTTACTTTTAAAATCATAACCAATCTAGACAATCCATCTTAACAACAGCTAGTCCACTGATCATGTGATGAACACGCGAGAACACACAGGCAATAGCTGATCACAGTGTAAACGTGGAAAACTGTAATTTGAGGTTAGGTCATGGCTGTAGTGTGAAAACAAGAACAAACCTAGAAAATTCAATGTCATTTTCGAATTCAATGACCCTTAATTAGTCAAAATTGGCTATTCTCATATCCATAATTGAAAAATTGCGTTGTACTTGCATACCAAATAGAAGAATTCTCCATTATATAGACCAGAAAAGTGTAATAGAAAAATTCAGATTATTGGGAAACTGCTTACAGTTATTCTAAATAAGTTGTACACAATATACTCTATAGAAACCATCTTATAAGAGTATTATAGGAGAACTGATGCAATTTTTGTTCCGCGTTATATTGAAACCGTATTGATAGAGTATCGCGTTATAGGAGGACCGTCATAATTTTAGTGCCGCGTTATATGGAAACGCGTTATGAGAATACCGCCTTATGGGAGGGTTGACTGTACATGGATATCCATATAACAAATGTTAATCATTAATTAATCCAAATACACGCTTAGATTGAAACTGAAAGTAAGTGTTATTCAAACGGCGAAGTTCTGTTTTTTATGGGAAGCCATTATATCATCACCTAATTCCAAATTGCACTTTTTCCCTGACGTTTGTGAAAGCGTTCACCATTCTTTTCGCTAATGTTTCTCATATTCTACCTGCATAAATCCAGGTGCAATTTAAGATTCATTCTGCAGGTTAGTGCTCTATGAATGTTTGTTTTCTCCTGTTCATCCTATTTCTCACTTCTCTTGTGCCCGAGTAATCCAATCATCGACATTTAAAAGGCCTTCCAAGCATTTGTTTCCAACTTTGCCAGTGAAGATTTTTTTTATTTAGCTCGTCACCGCCTGGCATCACAATTTTTCCTTACAGTGAATTTTTTCGGGATTGGTAATATACTTATGAATATTTGACGATGTTGAGGGTGAAGATTTTATAAGAGCATGCTTTAAGTTTAAAGTCTCTACTTAAATTTAATAGTTATGTTTATTGAAAAGTAATACACTGAACTTCGAATCCAACTTCTCAAATGCTCAACTTTTTTTTTCAAAGACTTCAAAAAAGTAACCCAGCTCGATTCAATTCCTATTATATTCCTATTTTACGGTTTTCACCCAGCTTCCTTTGCGTCACTTTGAAGCGAGTTTCTCTTGAATAGGAGTCTCTGGCCTCTTCTACCAAGCGGTCCTTTACAAAGCAGAAGGAAGTTTCCAATTAACTTCGTCTTACAGAAGAAAGGGTTTGACACAGGGGTCGAGCGGGTGGGTTTTCAACAACGGAGTGATTAAAAGCGCTCCGGACTGTATTCATCGGAAGACAATGGTCTCCCACGCGTGCTTGCTCTCTCATGTCCATCTGCTTCGATAGATGTGAAGCCGCTTAGAGTGCTTCGATTTGCTATTAAGTTCTTGTAGGAGTTCTATTGGATGGATGAGTTTGAATTTTAAGCGGTTATTGGTTTATTCGTTTTTGAAGCCAGTTGTCCTCAACACGTGCGCTGGCAAGGAACACTTTTTTTTCTTTTGGAAAATGTGCTTGCATTGGATTTTGATCTAAAATTAAATGGTATTTTTCTGAATATATCATATATTTTGCCCACTACACAAAATTAAGATCCGTCTCGTCAGATCGGCATTCTATAACTCGCTCAGCATTTGACTAGCGTGTGCTTCGAAAATGGTTTATTCGTTGGAACAGCGGAGTTTCATCACCTGGACCACAATTTTGTTGCAACATTGTTTTATAGTTTCCCCCGTCAGAAGCGTCATCTATTGACGAACATTGTAACTAATTTTGAAACTTGTGGGAATAAATTACCTGGTTTCCTAAGCAGACCGCAGCAATCCGTACATTTCTATCGCCTTCCGTTTTTCGTTAATTGGTTTTTAAAATCGTCGCTCATTTTTGGGACACTAGGTACATCACAAGATATTACTATTGAAAATAGTCTCCACCGTTAAATCACTTGTCAAATCTACTTTCGGGCACTCGATGGCCTACGCGACTCGTCTTGTTTCGCCTTCGCACATCACTCAAATGTCGCCTCACCATACATCTTTCGATGATATCAGCAACAATAATCCAATCACTGCAATTAGATTTTGATTATAAGGTGAAATTTGTCAGTTAGGGTAGCTTAAAAGCATCATGATAGGTTTTATACGATAGGGAGACGTATTTCAGGAACGACTTTTTTGGAGTGCATTACATTCAACCTGGATAGCTGTTCTTCGAAGTTTACGAAAATGATACCCGCTGGCTGCTAATGGGATGGACTTCTAGCACAAAAGGAAGGGTAGCCTTCCCATACTTCCCTAAAGTCGGATCGCATCCCCCCCCTCCCCCATCGTCTATCCAGATACAGTTCAATTTCTTACTGCCCATGGCCCTTTCCTGCAGTACCTCATACCTTCACGGGTTTAAATTGCGGAGAGAGGACCCCTTGTACACTTGCGGGATAGATAATCATAATCCCGATCACCTGCTCGATACCTGTTCCGACCTAAACATGGCTGCAGCCCGAGAACAGTTAGTCTCAACCCTTAGGCGTAAGGGCTACCCGCAAACACTGTCGAGAGAAAACTTGTTAAATTTAGATGTCCTACAGGGAATTCAAGCTTTTGTCCACAAGGCCATTAGTACGTCGGGTACTAAGGCACCTGCCCTGACAACTGTTCACTCCGTTCATTGACCGATTGTTTAACTCCCAGCATATATTGGCTGGTTCTAGATCTTTTATCTTTACCCTTAAATAAAAAAAGATTATAATCATGATATTTACATAAACAAATTAAAAATAAAGAAGGAAGGAAGGATAACAGCTTAGGCATCCTGCTTGATCACCCTTATTGGTCTGCCAACTCATTGTTTTCGGTTGTCCTCCTATTGTTATGTACTATTTTCTTTACACACTAGTTTATGTTTTTTTGTTTCGCCTCTTATTCATTGTCTTCTTGACACACTGTTTGTTACTTGCTCTCTTTGCACACCAGTTGTCTCTATCTTTCTGTCTCTGCCCCGGGTGGGTGGGATGTTCCCTTGGCTGTGGTTTCTCAGTTTTCCATTGCGTTTGCCTTATGGTTCTCTTGACTGGGTGGGCAAGGGCGTGCCCCGATTCAACTATGCTAGTGGTGCCGTTCACAGGTTCTAGCTAGAGTTCCTTCGGCAGGGACTTCTCTTTTGCTTCCATTCCATTTATTGGACTTTGATCTTTGTTTCGTGCTAATAGAGCTATGCGGGACTTCGAGAAAGGCCTGCTGGATGTCACTTCGCACACTTCGAAGAATTGAAGTGGCTGTCCAGCTGAATGGGATTGACTCCAAAAAGCGTTTCCAAGAAGGCTTAGAGAGATTGCCACACTGGTTTAGTGCATAGAGGTGAAGGTAGGTTGTGTTAAGAAGGTGGACCTATCATTGTGGTTTTTAACAAATTTAATTGAGACTTTACATTATAACATAGAAATTGAATTTGACATGCTATATTGTATCGAAAAAGAAAGATAAAAAGTTGAACTTTGCAGTACAATTATTTTCAGAAGAGCATCCTATTTAAAGAATAGAAGACTCGGAATCAGAAATCCTAGGAATACCCCCATTCTAGAAGCAATATGAAATATACAAAAGTATCTCAAATCCAGATAAAAGAAATTCACAATTAAATGTCGATGTATACTCAATTTTAGACCAATTATATGACCTTGTATAACTAGGTGACATTTACAATTCATTTATTAATCATCCTCATTGTTATCATCAGTATAGACCAATCTCGTGATACCTTCCAGCTAACCAGTCAATGATACCTTCGTTAATTTATAGAGATTTCTTTGTTACATCTTCTCTTGATCTTATCACTCTGGCATTATACTTGAGAAAGGGAGGAACAAATATCGAAACTAGTTGTGTCAATATTTTTGCAACATGTTGTATTGTAAAGCCTCATTTAAATTTGGACTTATCTATTGAGTTGATCTGATTGTCTGAAAGAAAATAGAATTCAGTATCTTTCTCGTATTTTCAGAGACAATGGCAAACAGTCATTACTTTAAGTAGGCTACAAGTCTCGTGTCTACATACGAATGCAGCACACTTGTTAACGATTGTATCTGTCAGTTCTAATTGCCACCTGGCTTGATAAAATAAATTTTTATGCTCCATTTATTTTTACCTGTGCTGCGATATTACAATCGCACCTGCGTTGCTTATTTATAAATAAAAATATCGAAAAATATCGAGGCAATCATCTGGTAGGTGAACACATGACCAAAATTAATTTCCCCCCAAAAATCTGGATAGTGTGAAGAGATAATTTGAACTGGAAGGAGTGGAGAGAAAACTATCGCGTGCCTTTTCCCTCTGTGTCTCTAATTAATTTATCACGTGACACAAACAGTGAAGGCGACTAGGGAACAAAAACAACGCTCTCTCTTTTTTACTGTTATCATTCGCCTGGCAATAATGAAATTAAATGAAAGGCAAGTCGCGTGATCGCGTGACTCTCAGTCGACAGAAAATCTTTCCCTCTTCTAATTTATTTATTAGTTAAATATTAAAAAAATTATGATTTAATGTTGTTGCTAATTATTTCAATCTAAGCGGGAAATCTTAGAACGTGATTGTAGTAGTAGTAGTAGTAGTAGTTGCTGTTATCGAACGATCTTCGGGCGATCGATAGATTGATTGAACGCTTTGGCCTCGGTGCCCCAACTTGGTGTTTGCTTTTGTTATTTAACACTGTAATTTAATAGTAGACATAGGTGGGAGGTCTTAAAGAAAGCAAAGAAATATAAAGGGGCTTGGACGTGGTTGTAAGTCGGGGGGATTTAGTAAGGTGATCAATTTTTCGTTGTGAAGGATGGATCGCTAAGCCTATTCGATTTGGCGGGAATCAATTAGGCCTGATGAGAAATCGTGTCGAATTTTCGAGTGCATTCGGAATGGATGAGACATTTATTCACAAACGGTCAGGTTTGTAGTTCCATTGGAGCGCGAAATGTCTACCTTTTTTAGAGGGATTTTGGAAAGAGTTTTTCGAGTTGGATAGGAATAAATGAATTGAATTAAAGTTTGTAAAGGTGCATTAAAGTTTTGATTTTTTAAATTGATTTTATCAAATATTAATTTTTTTATTTGTAAAAACGACTAATCTAAGCCTAATGATAAGATCGCAATTAAATTAAATATTAAAAAAAAAGTCATAATAATATACTGACGCCTAATAACGCTCAGCATCTCTGTTTTTAACATAATAAACTTCACTAATACACATTTTGATAGACAACTAAACGCCATTTAATAAGAATATAATGTGAAGTTATAATATGCTAAGTTTTTTGGCAGGAGCATTTTAAGAAAACTGACTAGGGAACATCACGGAGTGATAATAAAATTCCCATCCAAAACTAATATAGGTAACACCTTTATCCAATAAGATGTCGATTATAAAAAATTATGTGGCAAGATTTATATTCAAAGATTTTATACGCACATTAAATATCCATTTACAGAGTACATAGAAAATTTCCGAAACAGTCGAATAACTTTAGAACAAAAGGTGCTAGAGCCATAAAAGTTAGGTCTATCTATAGGAAAGTGGTCGTACCCGAGAATAAATATATTCCCAGCGCACCTAGTGTAAGCGCTGAGAAGTTAGGAAAACTAACTTTTGAACCAAGATAGATAGAGAAAAAGTTCCAATTAGAAAGATACAGAGCGTCACCGATTTAATAGAAATCCACTTTTTGCAAATTGATGTATTGAACACCTGAACACTGTAACTTGGAATATTCGGCCACAAAAATATTCGTTGAGTAAGGGGTCCATAGTGCTGTTTCTATCGATAAAATTGGTAGAGACTTTACAACACAACAAAGGGAGAACAGAGTTTCCGACTAGTTTCGCCATTTATTCCCGGCTTTATCAAGGATAACACAAGAGGACATATGCCTTTATATACAGAAAATATGGTACAGAATGACAGCATGATTGGATGAAGAAATAACAAATAGTAAATAAATAAATTATACAGTGGCGACATTTGGATAGGAGAATTGTTGGCGACATTAGTGAACCCACCACATCATCTAATTTAATCATTTGTTCCTCTTCACACCCTCCTATCCATAACCATGCCTCCATCCGTTTCTTCATCGACCGTGCCCTCAAGATACCCCTCAGTCCTTCTTCCCGTGCCACCGAATTCCGAACTATACGCGCCCTCGCCTTAAAGAATGGCTACACTACTTCCACCTTCTCTCGGATTCTCCAACGAAGAAAACTTGCCCTCTCCAACCCTAAACCTCCTCACCCATCCCCATCCAAGAAATGGGTGTCCTTGCGATTCATCAGCCGTCATTTTTACCGCCTTTCCGCCTTCCTCTCCTCACTCGGCCTCCAAGTTTCCTACCGCTCATCGACCCCATGCTTTCGCTCTCTTAATCCCCCCATCCAAACAGACACCGACAATTTCTCCCGTTCCGGAGTTTATAGATTAAACTGTGGATTTTGCGATAAATACTATATAGGCCTGTCGACCCGCAATTTCAATAAACGATTCAAGGAGCACATGGACTCCTACAAGAAACAAGATAATAATTCACCTATGCGATCCACCTTGCCCGCACGGGACATGCTCCAAAAGAGCAAAGTGAAATTATGACCATTCTCTATCTATGCAACGACCCATTCAAGACCGCCACTCTCGAAACTATTGAGATCTTTAAAGCTAAGATCTCCTCTCCAGATCACCTCCTCAATTGCCAAACCGTTTTTGATATTTATTCTATTTTAAATTTTTTATCCGATATCTTGTAATTTTTCAAATTTTGTATATTTACTTTCCTTTCCATTTCTTACTGATACCTTAGTTTATGTTAACTCTGGATGAATCTTCTACTAGGTCCGCGTTTTAAATTTTGTTTGCGTTATGACATCACTTTTTCCTTTATATTTCAATCAATTTTCCTCTCATGGTTTCCTTATAATTTCATTGTTATTGGTTCCTTATCCAACCTTTCTCCTATCCAAATGTCGCCACTGTATAATTTATTTATTTACTGTTTGTTATTTCTTCATCCAATCATGTTGTCATTCTGTACCATATTTTCTATATATAAAGGCTTATGTCCTCTTGTGTGTATCCTTGATAAAGCCGGGAATAAATGGCGAAACTAGTCGGAAACTCTGTTCTCCCATTGTTGTGTTGCAAAGTCTCTACCAATTTTATCACAAAAATCTTCTCTTGGACCCTTCGACATAATGTTTTATCTTGCAAGACGGCCATCATAGGCAAAAGCGAGTCTTCATCAGCACTTGAGATTGAGTCAGGAATAGATGAGAACCTTTCATCTTTTCGGGTTGAATTGTTTAGCTATGCATCATTGCGAATGTTGAATGACCAATTACCTTTTCTCCTTTTGTTTCGAGCGTCTTGAAATGTTGAAATTTAGTAGTGGTTTTGTTTAATTTTATTCAAACTTCCTTTTGTCACAATTATTAAATATAGCACTTCATACGTTTGCTGTCCTACACGTGAATATTCCAGCGTACGGTAACCAGAAGGTGTTTTATAGATGGACTTTTCTCCCTCGTTTTACGAGTTTTTATGCCTTTTCTTTATGCAAAAAGTAGATTTCTAATAAATCGGTGGCACTCTGCATCTTTGTAATTGGAAGATTTTATTTATCTATCAAGGTTCTAAAGTTAGTTTTCGTAACTTCTCAGCGCTGACACTAGAGGCGCTGGGAGTACATTTATTCAATTGGGCTTGGCCACTTTCATCTAGGTAGATCTGACTTTTATGGCTCTAGCGCCTTTTGTTCTAAAGTTATTCGACTGTTTCGGAAATTTTCTATGTACTTTGTAAATGGATATTTAATGTGCGTATAAAATCTTTGAATATGAACCTTGGCACAAACTTTTTATAGTCGATATATTATTGGATATAGGTGCTACCTACATTAGTTTCGGATCTCAATTTTATTGTCACTCCGTGATGTTTCCTAGTCAGGTAAAATGGCTACTAGGAGACGACTTCAAAAAGGGCATAATGATGATCCATAGGATGAATGAAAATATGATGCATTGTTGATATCCGGCAGATCCCAAAACAACTGTGTCCTTTGTTATCAACAATTGGAAAGAGTTAGGGACACTCCAGGAATGAATTGCCCCAGAAGATCCACAAGGAGAATGCTGCAGAGGGCGCTGCGAAAAAACAAGACCCGTTCCGTGCATGCTGTGATAAACGAATTCCAGATGGCCACTAATATGCAGGTCACAAACAAAATTTTTCGTATAGAAGACGATCCACTTTGAAATTAATGTCGAGCAGCTGCCCATAAACCTCTCATCACAAGTAAGAATTCAACTCAGCGCTTACGAATCGTAAGTTACGATGCTATAAGGAGCAATGGCGACGAGTATTATGGCGTGACGAATCACGCTTTGAGATTTTAAGATCGGATGGACGTGTGTGGTTTTGGGGATTATCAAACGCTTTTTGGCAGTTATCTGCAGTAGTGTACAGTGCATGGTGGTGGTGGCATACAGTGATGGCTACAGAAACAAAGGGCAGCATGGCGCGCTCTTAGGCAATGGGGAACTGAACGTCTGAAAGAGGCACTGAATGCAGCTAAATTCTTGCTTTAAAATTAATAAGAGTACATAGGATTTTCAGTGACCTACATTTATATTTTTAAGGCATAATGCTAACTTCGGAATCTATATGCGATTAGGGCACGCTAAGGCTTTCTAATTTCTTCTAGGCTAATCTCTTCCTTACTTTCTGATGCCACGAAAAGGCATCATCTGGTGGTACAGTCCTCAATAGTTTTTAAAGTATATTTTTCAACAATTTATGCACTATTTTAGCAGAAAATTGCGAATAATGATTGCATTAAGATTTTTAAACTATATACCTTATACAGTTGATCTGTATTATCCCTCAACATTTTATTAATGCTAATTTAAACATGAAAGCTTATTGAAGATTACTTCTTCTCGCGGACGAAGTTATTTGTTTTGACAGTAAAGGAGTAATGCGATAAACAGCTCGCCACGGCTACCAACTAAACTGATGCAGTTAGTTAATATTTTAAATGAATGTACGTAGCAGTTTAATTAAAGTGTTTAGGCTTTAAATCACTCAGGCCACAATGATAAGCTCCAATGAATACTTAAGCCGCACATTGTTGGCATTTATTGGTTTCAGTTTCTTGCGTTAGTGCAGCGCCGAGGGGCAGCGTGGCGGGCCAAGGGGAAGCATGGCGCTGCTCCACGCTGATTTTGCCTAGCGGCATCACTGGGCATAATAGTAGGGGGTCGTTTCAACTGATTCGGCATGGGTCCGCTGATCGTAGGACATAGAAGCATGAATTCCGAGGCATACAGAGACATTCTGCTCCTTACTTCGTGGTATTCTCTGGAAACGATGAATGTCTCTTCCAGGAAGACAATGCCACCTGACATATTTCCAGGCTCTTAGATGGTATGGGGAAAGTCTCCCGGATGTCCTGGCCTGCGCAAAGCCCAATATCATAGAGAATCTGTGGACAAATTGGAAAGATGATGCGGGCCAGACCAGTCCGACCTTTTTCAATGTACTGCAGGCGGAATGGCGAAATATCTCGTTTATGGTAGCCCAAGGACTTGTGGATAGTTTACCCAGAAAGGATGCTGCTTTATACTCTGCACATGTAGTGAGTTTGAAAGTATCCTGGTGTTGCATTACCCCACAGTGCCCAATCACTTTCTTCCGCACATAGTGTCTTCGTTTGCTGTTGGCAGTGACTAGGTTTCGATAGCTGGACGACTCCGTTAGATGATTTCTGGGTTATATTCATGAGTCGTGTTAGTGCAGAGTATTTTTTTGTTGGGTGCAGTTTTATTGGGAAGTTAAGAGGTGGGATTCCCCCCCCCCCGAACTTTTTCTTGATTTTACGAACGTTTCCCTAGTTTGTGGGTTTCTTGCAAAAAATTCCCGAACAACATTAATTCCCTTTTAGGGTTAAGTGGTGTTCTTTCGTTTTTTTCTCTTATTTGATATAATTTGCGGAGTCGACAGAATTCCATGGAATGAAGAGTCTTCTGAGGATTGATGTATAACTTCCCCTCCTAAGAGGGTAGGTAGCAGAGGCTCTTTTACGAGCTGGCCAGAGATGGGAGCTCGTGTAACATTTTTGCCAAATTGCAATAATTAAAGCCTAAAGCTTGTACGCTTTCCAAAATTTCGTTTTAAATTTCTTTCAATTTCTGGTCTTCATAACGTAGCAAACTTTTGCTGTATAAATCATAAAATCACTCATTACTCTTCTTTCGATCGCCATCAACATGTAATTTTCTAGATTAGGTATCGTGCGGTTTCTTTAGACACTTCTTCCCATTTAGGGTAAAATTTGGAAGCTAGGTGAACGAAAATAGCCAATTAACGTGTCCCCTTTACATATAAAGTTGTCGTGTCTGAGCTCCTTTCGAACAAATGAGATTAACTGTAAAGGAAGTGGAAACTCACTTGACCCACTAAGATAACTTGACTTAACTCAGCCTAATCCACTAGTTCCTTCAATTGCACTTTGTCCTCTATTTATTTTGCTACATTTCCTCAAAAAGGTTAAATGCCAAAGACGCCACGTTCGTTTTTGGTGAGTCACTATTTGTCGAAAGTACCCACATTTCATTACCAGCGAATGATGAAGGTTTCTTTAGAAGTACTCATTGATTGGACATTCTTTGGAATTCTGTCGAGATTTCTGATTTATGGACATTCCAAAGAGCTAATGAAGTTTATTGTTCGCAGTTTCTTTCTTGGAGAATTGCCTAGTATACTGTGTTGTATCCCCTTTCATTTTTCTACGCAATTAACAAACAAAAAAATTAAAATTTTTATTTCTTCTCTCATTTTATACTTCATAGGGAGGGAAAGGAAGTCGAGCGGGCTTCCAAAAGAAATGTTTCATTGATCTTGGCTGCATGCCCATTGAAAGGCGCAGTTCTTTGGGATCACGTGTTATCTTGGGGGTTATTCCTTCTTTATTTTACTAGCCGGGTGATTCCGCTTTGTGTTTATTTTGTTGTTGGTGTTGTTATTGTCGAGGGTGTCAACGTCTGTATGGCCTAATCTCAGCTGGGA
Organism: Rhysida immarginata; assembly: GCA_023313115.1. Classification (NCBI taxonomy): domain Eukaryota; kingdom Metazoa; phylum Arthropoda; class Chilopoda; order Scolopendromorpha; family Scolopendridae; genus Rhysida; species Rhysida immarginata. The sequence continues at coordinate 4,115,843 of JAHWFO010013591.1, forward strand.
TTATCGATTCATTGACATCGGGCACCCAAGAAGGGCCAATAAACCGTGGTATAGCGGTAAAGCGGCGCGCACTGTCAGTCGTTTATGTTCTCATTTATAAAATTTTTTATTACATAGGATATTGCAACCGTGATAAATTATAATACTGATTTTGTATAGAAATACACTGAATAGCCCATTAATTAGGCTAACCCCTCTAATACTGTTTTGCGCCACCGCTAGCAGCTATAACAGCACGAATTCACCATGACATGGATTCAGTTAGCAGCTGGAGGCATTGTTCCGTGGTGTTTGCCCTTGCGGATGCAACAGCTGCTGCTTATTGGATGGTGGTGGATCCATGCCTCGAATAACCCGTTCCAGCTTATCCCAAAGATATTCGATTGGGTTCAAATCCGGAATCTGTGGTGGCCAGAGGAGTAAGCTGAATTCATTATCGTGCTCCTAGAACCATTCTATGATGATACGAGCCTTGTGAAACGGAGCATTGTTCTGCTGGAAGTATCCTTCCGATGGGGAAACACAGTAGCCATGAAGGGATAATGGTCGGCAACAATATGCAGGTAGCCCTGAGCATTAAGGCGTTGTTCTACGATTATCAGCGGATCAAGAGTATGCCAAGAAACGGACCATTACAGAGCCTCCACCAGCCTGAACAGTGGAAACCAGACAGGAGGGGGTCCATCGCTTCGTGCTGTTGCCTCCAAATTCTGCCTCGGCCATGTGCAGATACAATAGGAAACAGGATTCATCCGACCAGCAGACCTTCTTCCAGTCGTGGACGGTTCAATGTTCGTGATCACGGGCAAATTGGAGACATTTTTTTGCGGTTTTGGGTGGAGACCAAAGGTAGCCGGATGGGTTGCCAATGTACGGCGTGTAGTGCGTTCAGAGATGTTATTCTGCGGTCCAGTGTTGTACTCCTCTCCTCGGTTAGTTGACGAGTCATGACGTTTCTTGATTCGCACGAACAAGCATTCCCATCCTACGCTCACCCCTTGGATCGACGAGTCGTTTGCGAACAGATGCTTGTCTCTGGCTGGTTGTTTTGTTGGTTGTTTAACCAGTCCTGCTAAACCTTTGAAATGGTTGTTCACTCTACCCCGCGCTGGAAATCGCTCAGATCCTTTGTTTTCCCCCATGGTGACGGTCAAACCACTTGCAGTTGACATGTGTGTTCTCGCTTTATATTGGTACCGATTGTCACGTAACCAAGTGATACGTAGTAATTGCTATGCCAACGAATTTGCGTAGTCATGGGTGTTTCTAATAAACTGGCCACTCAGTGTAGATTGCTGATATATTATGTAAAGGAATAAACTATCCTTTAAAATGGCTTATAGTACATTTTAAAAACTTCAACCTTTTAAAAGTTACACGTTGACCCCTCATTTCCCTGAAGCGTCCAAATTTAAGACCACACTTTTTTGCAGGCCAAACGTTAAGTTCTTGACCTAAAATAAAATTTTAATGAGTTCTCTTTGACCTCTCGGTAATTAGATGGTTTTGTTTAGTTTAACATGTATGTACCACCAGATGTCATTTTGTAAAAATACCTTTATCATATTAATAATTTTAAAAATGTTTGGTAAATATTTCAACTTGTAGTCAGTTTGATAGATAATATATTCTCAAAAATATTTGAACGCAATTGCAATGTCTTGGGAAAAATGGTAATTAGTAGTGTCTCGGTTCACCTTTTACTACGAGGTGCGATCAAAAAGTTCCGGGATTGGTTGCTCATCTCGCTAACAAATGGCAGCACAAGTCCACATAAACAGTAAATTATAGCCTGAAAATTCATAAATCAGTTTTGCAAAGGATTTTGGGTTTCATGTGCATTGGGGAATGAGAAAATACTGCTATTGTGAGGTCGTCTGCGATTTTATCATGGATATTAAATTTGAGAACGAGAAAATTCGAGCAAAGAGCAATCTGAGGGAGGACGTTCGGCGAAAGCGACCAAAAAAAAAATTGGATGCTCCACCACGACAATGTTTCCTCTCACCGAACTCTCCTCACACGTGAGTTTCTTACGAACTAACCGTGCGCGAAATACAGTAGCATTGTCGCTCATGAACGAACCATCGCATGCAGGTAGACCGTGAGGGATCAGTTCCATACTACCAGAAGACACCACCACAGAACCAAGAATTGTCTTGATAATGCATGTTGGGTCGTTGCGACGCTTCAGACACCAATGTAGAAGAAACGTTCTTTGCAGAAATCAGATGTTTTCGTATAGGGAATGCGACTACCGACTTGGATCAGTCTCAATTCCAGGCATCTGATTTAGTTTGAAAGGATATTATCAAACTAACTTAAGGGTGACAAAACAAGCTTTCAATATAAAACAATAGCAATGCTATAAAGTTCTTAGAAAACTACATCAGATTTCAGACTCGTATAAACTTCCTCTTGAGCTAGTAAAGTTCCAAATAGGGCCTAAGATGGGCCTGAGTGGCAATAATCAGAATTCAGATCCCGTAGAAAACTAGTGCATACTTTATGTAATTCATCAAAGGAGGAAGGTGGACTGTTTGAAATTCGATCAAAGCTACATAAAACAATACGAAATCACTATTTTGGCTGGGTAAACCAGTCAAAGGATTGGTTCACTTAGCAATGACCAGAGTATCATCTAACATCAATATCCGAGTTCATCATGCAAGGATAATTCGAAGCAGGCTTTTGAATCAGTCGCTAGACGTAGCCAAATACTGCTTCGAATCTGATGTACCCTCGATTCACATCTGTCTTTTTGTCCCTTTATCTTCATTCTACATCCTTAAACGGACAGCGCATAGAACATACTTTCGGTACAAGTTCACTAGCGCTATTCCCTCTATATTTCTGACTCAATCAAATCATCTTTTGGAATTCTTTGTGTGTCCACTTCGTCAGCCTCAGAGCTCCAAATTTTCTATCCGTCCACACAACTTATTATTCTTCGTGTGTCTCTAGTTCTCTATAGCAACCGCAACTCCGAAAAAAAAAAATCATTAACAGCTCCATAACAGATTTTAATGCATTGTTACCGTGACATTTATCAATAATGTCAGTCATAATATTACTAAGGGTGAAATCTGAAATAAAACGTGAAAATTCAATATAATGAGGAAGACAGATAAAGAATTACAATCAATGACGAACTTCTTTGTCACAAAACATCAGACTGAAAACTGAAAAGATTAACTCTTCACTCCAAAAAAGGAATACAGATGTGTGCACTCCAGAGATTGCGAAAGACATTAATTCAAACGTAGAACTGCACAGTTCTCGCTGCGAATTTTATCTAACAAGTGTTATTGAACCGTCCCATTAGCTTGTTGAAATGCCGGGTGGTTATAATTAAAGTTCCCCATTTCTGCGCGGGCTGCAGATCGCATTATTGCATGGATAATGATGAACTTTGTGTATAAGCTATGCAGAGCACGGGGAAGAGAATTCAAACGGAAAATTTATTAGTGCCCACAGTATGATTAGCGTTGCAAGATCATATAGAGTAAAGCTCTGGATAGGGGTAACCTAACCTAACCTAACCTAACCTAACCTAACCTAATCTAGCCTAACCGAACCTAACGTACCTAGGCAGTAGTAATTCTTTTAGGATAAAGCTTTAATGCACAGACGGTAGTAATGCACTACTGGAAGGACTGTTCAATATGCGCACCCTCTGCGTCGATGAAATGCTGGAAGCTTAGGACAGCGTGCTCAACACAAGCACTAATTGTCTCCCGTGAAATGGCTACAACATGACGAATGATAATGGCTTTCAGTTCAGGCAAAGTCCGTATGCCTCCATGATAAACAGATCCTTCAGGGTTCCCCACAGCCAGAAGTCACATGGATTAAGGTCTGGTGAATGGGTAGGCCACGCATCTGGTGAACGGAACGTGTTCATCTGTAAATACCCGCGTTCCTGCAACGCTGGAACTTTATGCCGTGTAAAGAGTTGAGCGCAACTTCTAACAATGCACCTGATAGCCTGCAAGTGTCATCTCCTCAAAAAAAATATGGACCCAGAATGAAATCCGCGCTGAATCCACACATTGGATTGCTGGGAAAGAAACGGCTGCTCGTACACCTAATGGGGGCTAGAGGAACCCCATACGCGACAATTCTGCGCATTCACAGCGCCATCTAATGTAAAATGCGCCTCATCCGTCCACAGAATGTTCCAGGGCCATGTATCGTAGAAAGCTATTTTAGCCAAGAATCTAAATGCAAAGGCGAAGCGCTTTTGTGGATCCGGTGGCTGTAACTAGTGCACTAACTACTTATACGGATACCAGTGAAGAAGGAAAATGATAATTCACATACTACTGCTCGTGCACTGGTCACTGAGTACTGGGACGTGGACGCTCTGTCAGCCACTGCTACTGCCACTTTGTACACAATCAGTTGTAATCAATTTTCAGTCAGTAATACTAATTTAGTTTGGCTTGATGTCAAATCTGGTTTAATAAAATTTCACTCTTGTTTATTATGTGTATTGGAAAAGAAGTTTTATGAGCGAATTGACTCCAGATTAGGAGTTAATCTAGAAATTGAATCTCGACTGGAATCGGTTTCTTCCTCCCAGAGAGATTCCCAAAGTCGGCATAAGATGGACGGTCTCGAAATGGAAGGCGAGAACGACTTTATCTTTACAGAGGTACCAACTCAGTTTTTATCACCCCGAGAGAGACTCTTTTTATTACTTTCCAACGTTTATTAGAATCGCTCACCCACACTTCTAGATTTATATCTCGAAAGATGGATTTTTTTTTATTTTGAATTTTAGAAGGACGAAGTCCGGGTTTTATTTCCCATTCGAGAGGGAGAGAGGGACGAATGTGTTACAGGTTTGGGATTTACATCTGGTAACTTTAAAATGTACTTTTTTTTTTAGTAAGTTCTATACTTCTTTATAAGCCAAGACAGTTCTTAAATGTGAGTATGTTTCTTCAAAGTGATTTTCTGACTGAGGAAACTTGAAGCAAAATGTCGCTGATGTCGTTTTATGGACTCAAAAGTCGCCGGTCGGTTTAACTGACCCGAAGCAAAATTGAATTTTCATGGACTTTTCTTATCGAATTTTTCTATTTGACTAATAAAATGCAGTAAAAACAATGTTTTTCGCTTGTTTTACAGTTGGGATACGTCAAAGGACCCTCCAGAAGGATTTCCGGTGATTTTCCTATTTAATGCTGACGTATTATGTTAATAAAAACATTTTCATTGCTGCGCCAAACGAGTTTTAAACCTAATATTAAATTTAAATATTTAAAGTTGAGAGCAGTGTAAAGGACCACATGACGTGTTTCCATTCATCCGGATTAGTTTAGGATTAGTGCGCATTGCACCACTTTTCTCCCTGTTGCATATTTGAGGTTGCAGCTTGCTCATGAATATTCTGTTGAAGAATATCCATCTTCACTTTTTTGTGTAAACGGGATTACGAAGATGTAGATTCAGCTCTCCGGTCTTCTTAGACTTGACAATTCTCTTTAACGTCCGTCTGTATGTCTCTTTTGTTGGAGCTTCCACTTCCACTACGGTGTTTAGTAGAAGTTTTACTTTCTACAGTTCTGAATACCGCAATTCCTGATACAACGGAATGTAGACAGTCTGTTATCGCATTTACTTGCGGAAACTGTTATTAGGATTGTTATTATAAACGAGAGGAAACATTCCGCGACCTTGTATCGAACTAACTAACCGAGACATCGCGGACCGCCCGTACAATTACGCTGTCTCACCGCATCTTATGAACTTAGGGCTGCAAGAAGGCAATTCACGTTCCTTAGTTCGATCCAGTTGGCGTAATTTTTTCCTTTCGTTGATGTTTTAATTTATTTCAAATTATTAATGAAATCAAACATCCTAACTTACTTTTCAAATCGCTTATCCGTTAGGGTAGCGGGGCAGTAGCCCTTTGGAGGATCTTCAGTGATCGCGATATTCCGCCCTTAAACGCATGTTCTCGGTATTAATATCCATCTACAGGGTCGAGTCATATTATTATGACCACCTCCTACGTTTGTCTTCGGGGGTGCCCAACCGAGGAACTATGTCACGTGTTGGGAATTGTTTAGGTGACTATATAAGGTAGGTTTCCACTACGTTAAAAACATGTCACTCATTGCTGCAATGGGTAAGAAATGTGATTTATCAGATCTGGAAAAGGGGATGATAATCGGCTTTCGGGGCAAGGGTGGCAGTATTTCGGAAACCGCGCAGTTTGTGAACTGTTCTCGTGCTGCTGTAGTTAAAGTGTACCATGACTAGGAAAATGGGACCGTTCAGAATAAACGGTATGGGAACTGTGGAGCACCATGTGTCATTGGTGAGAGAGGTGAACGTCGGCTGCGAAGGTGTGTGAAGACCAACCGAAGAGCTACTGTGGACCAACTTACGCCTCAAACCAACGAGCGTGCTACCAGATATGTCTCTAAAACTACAGTACAGAGGATGGTCACCGCACCCATGCTGACGAAGGTTCATCGCCAAAAACGGCTTCAATTTGCCTAACAGTACAGAAACTGGACCACTTCTAACTGGAAAAAGGTTGCCTTCTCCGATGAGTCACGATTTCTGCTCCACACAAGTGACGGTCGCTGGGGGGTGAGGCGATAAACCTCCGAGAACAAGCATCCTGCAACCATTGTTAATGACCACTTTAGTCAATGGGAAGATCCCGGTGCCCATTTTTTATCAAATGCTCTGCAAAAGCTGACTTATTATCGTTATTGGGCCATGATCGTCTGTGTTCCTTAAAACGTTCAACAAAAGTGCGTTTTGTGGATCTTATACATGTATAGTACGAATCACAATCTGGGCACGTCAGTTTATCAACTCCTCAAGCCTTGAAAACATCATCAGTGACGTCTTGTCTCCTGGTCTTTAGTACGTGTTTACTGCTGCTTTTCGAGTCCGGAAAACGATGCCGAGTCCGTAACTTCGGAACACATTTGTAATCCTAATTTTCCATGGGCCATTATAGCTAAAAGTCACGAAATCTTTGTTCTTTAGTCTCACTACCCTATTGTGTCTTGGTGAGTGCTTCGTTTCTTTTAAAATCCATTGTGTTACGTAGACAGGGAAACATTTTTTTCATAGTTAATTCGAAGACCGTGACGATCTTTTTATTTTCCTAGCTTTTTCGGTTATAGGGTACACCATGGCCTCTCGAAAGGAAAGTGTTATTACGGCTCTCTTATGCTGTACTGGATTGTTTGAATCGAAAGGTATAATATTCGAAATGGTACAAAAATTAATCTTTTTTAAACAGTTTTCTAGCAGTTTTAAACTAGTTGAGGAGTTTTTATCTGGAGAGTTCAAAAACAGTAGCTTGTAAATTATAGGAGTCATAAGATGAACATCCATTACTTTCCAAATATCGAAGAACATTGTTTGTATATTTGAATTAATTGTATAGGGTGAACACAAAGTCTTTCCCTTATAAAGAAAATTAATAAAAAAAAAACTGTCAGATAAATACATACGGTTTTTTATATTATGATCTTTATCTCAAAAAAGTTTTCTTCACATTGTTGGTACACTTCAACATGTGCATCTTTCGTAGCTTTGAGAACATATAGACGATATTAAATTTCTTGAGTCAATATCGCATCCGTTATTCTTGCCTTTAATGTGTTCATATCGGGAACAGGTGTAGCCAACACATTCCTTAACATACCCCTACAGGAAGTAGTCTAAGGGGTTATATTCGGCGAACATGGAGGCTATGCTGTAAGTCTATATCTTCCAAACCATCGGTTGGAAAACGTTGAATCGAGGAATTCACGAACTGATAATGTCCAAGTCTCTACAAATTTGTCAACGTCTGATACTTTTAACATTAGGAAGGTCACATCCATACTCATTTCTAAATCTCTTCTCCACGCTAATCGGTGATTTAATCTCATGAAACCACAGAACGCGTTGAGTTTTCTCTCTCATAGACGCCATTTTCGATATGACCGATGTGAGCGTCACCTACATCGCTTCGGCTTTTACCAAATATATGGAGATCATAATACAAAAAACCGTATGTATTTATCTGACATATTTTGTTTTATTATTTTTCTTTAATAGGGAAAGACTGTGCTCACCCTGTATATTTTCTTTACAATTTTATATTTAATATCTTTGAAAAATAGTATATTTCTTTTTATTAACTATTTATATGGCTCCGATGATGTTAGAAATCGAAATGCGTAGGCCGTTTTAAATCTTCATAATCGCTAAAACAGGACTCTTTATTATTTAAGAATTAACTTTAAAACGTTGATATTATATTGATGGACGCAGCGTATGTTCATGGAATTTTGTACCACGATTTTAATTCGTCATGAAGTTAAAGCTTAAAGAGAATTTGATATTAATGAAGTTAAGATTGGATTTAAATTTGTATTAAAATTTTTGAATATTCTCTTTTGCTGCATATTTGGATTTGCATAAAGAACCAAATGCGCAGATTTGATACACAAATAGAAAAAAAAATCATTGCTAAGAGCTGAATGTTAGTAGAGTGACCTTTTACTGTGGAGGAGTGATGTTAATTGGAGGTCCGTTTTACCGGGAATGTGATCTATATTCACCGAGTAAAATCGATAATAATTATTCCATCACCTGCGGCCAATATTCGCACTTCCTTTCCAGCCGACTTTTCTTCATATTTTATCGATCTTTTTTTTATTCTTTCTGCACTGTACATCAATTTTTATTTTTTCCATCTTCCAGTAAAAGGAAAAATGTTTTATTCGTTTTGACATTTTCACTGGCTGAATGTAAAAATTTTTCCGGTCAGCTCCGTGTTAGCGCACTGGAAACTCCGTAGAGTGAATGGTTTCCACATTTTCTGCAACAACACACACCCATAGATATACATAGACATGGCGGTCATAAATATTCATAAGACTCTCTCGACCGGGAAAAAGATTTTTGTTTTTTTTTCTTCAGAATTTTCTTTTTGAGAAGTAATTGAATTTAACGTTTTTGTTGCAGGAAACGTTTAATTTTGAAATCAGAATCATAACGACGCCTCCATTAAACTGAATTGTAATTGCCTCTGAGTTAAATTATCGTGCTTTAGTGAGAGATTTTTAGTTTAATATTATTCTATTATCGTCCGATTGCTATTATCATGATCTAAAGAAACGAGGAAGTTGGCTGGGCAATTTTGATTTCATTGCTCGGAACGCTTATCGATATTGGACTTTCTATTTATTTAGACGTTAATCGGAATTATCGATTTTTTTCCTCTTTTATATTTATTCTTTTTGCGATTGCAGTTTTCATTTATTTTGTGCTCGTGCCAAAGGATAAGCCGATGTGGTTGACGATGCCAACCTTGTATTGTATTTTTAGATGGCTTTTTTGGCCCTCGTTCTGAAAGAATATGAAATACGCCTCTCCGTTCCAGTTATTGATCGGAATTTGATACACTTTAATATAGGTCTCTGTCAATGTTGACCAATCGTCTCCTTTTTACATTATTAATGATTTCCTTGATATGTCACTGCTGTGTCGTAAATAATTTCGATATGTAATCACGCTTTGTCTGGATTACTGAACCTTTTGATGTTTCTGGAGTGAGTTTTTTTATATTAAACTATTCCCTTGATTAAACATTTGACCAGATTAAAATGATATGTTGTTTAGAACTAATTTTTTAGAAATTTAATCTGAACTTAGCTGCACAGTCGAATAGGCATTGGCCTAATGAAGAAAACCTTACTAGATTCCAACAGATATTTAAAGCCATTTGCCCTTACATGCCGACCTGTTACATAAAGACAATGAAAACTATTGAGAAGTAGTTTATAAGCAATATATGATCAAAAGTTCCGGACATTCCTCCAAAACAATGTTGTGTGACCTATTTACATATCTATGATATCTATGGTAATATAAACAGAAACTTACTACACTCATTTGGCGTCAACTGTAAGGTTCAGAGGCATGGATGCATTGAGCCAACTTTTACGAGTAGCAGAACTGTGACAATATTTTGGACTTTCTATTAAGTTGGACCATTCTTGTACCAATATGACAATGCTTCTTGGATTGCCTGGACACGGGGCGTTGAATATCTCTGGAATGAACTACGGCTAGATCACAACGCCCAGCATCTGTGATTGAACTCGCAGGATGGAAAACGCTCTTCTGGAAGAATGGAAAAAACTTTCTGAAGCTATTTACCAGAATTTAGTGGTATAACATACTGTATCTTGGGGAGGGGGGAAGGGGGAGACAACTTTTGGTTTTATGAATAGAAATTTGATTTTGGGCAACAAGAACGAATCGTCTTATAGGTGAAGAGATTATAAAGTAAAGACTGAACTGTTGTGTTGAATTGCCTGTACGAGGACAGAAAAATCTCTTATCCAGGCGTTTCATATATCGGTTTGTTTATGCGTTAAGAGTTTTGTTTTTTTTGTTGTATTACTGTTGAATGAAAGAATTTTTAGTGAAGAACTTTAACATGTAATAAGTTTTGAAAGTTATTTTTATCCACGTGTCCGCCGGATCCTATGATAAGGAATTAATAAAAATTGAAAATCTGAGACCTATATAAGAGTGGGTGTAACGTGGGAGAAGCTTGAGCCATGCGAAATGGGAAACTAGACGTAAAGAGATTCTTGATTTGATGCGTGGGTAGGGAGTGGGAGGTAGCAAGAAGATGAGTTAAAGACTGTGAAATTGAAAATACGGTAATTGAAGCTGGAAAGATATATATATATATATTTCTTTTTCGGAAATGATGTGAGTAGTTTATATACAGAGGTTCAATGGTAATAATTATATAAAATAAAAAACGTATCAAATTAAACATAAAATATTTAGATTCAAGTTTTCCCCTCTTTTGTGGAAAAAATTCATACAAAATGTGATAGTTCTCTTCCATAACGTCTCTTTTTAAAAAAAAATCTTGGATACAGATCTGAGAGGGATACGGAAAAAACTGGATACGGAAAAAGAAATTCGAAGGAAGTGACGAGGAACAAAGTAGAGCAGAAAGAGGGGAAGGGGTAGCAAGGGGATGGCCCCATAAATAAGAGAAGACATGAACGGGAGTGTTTACTAGAACGAGAGCTAAATAAAAATGAATTATGGATAAATATAAATAAAATAAAATGGAAAATAAAATGAGAAGCAAAGTGAATAAAATAAAACAAAACCAGGAATGGAAGTAAAAATAAATAAAATTAAATAAATAAAATAGAGTGTGCTATCAATATTTAATGGGGATGATGGCAAGAGTTAAATGAAATATCTTAGATAAAAATACAGGAAGATATCAAGGGAAAATTATATAACTTAATTATGGACAGATTGCATTATTAATATCCAGGAAGGAAGAATGTGACAATGGATATGAATAAGGAAGTATTGTGGAATAATGCATGATATGAAGATAGGATAGTTCAAAATGAAGTGTTTAAAATTCTATGTAAATAATTCATGTTTACCAATACTGTAAGGCAATATATGCTATGCTTGTTATGTATATGATGAGGCGGGTGTTATAGTGGATTTATGCTAGTAATGAGTCAACAAACACTTTGCATAGTAAACAATAAAAGATTTTATTAATGACAGTAAAAAAGAAACTAGAACACAAAGCGTGTCCCATGGTTAACAATGGTAGAGGAAGTTAAGAAAATTATACGCGATCAAAATATGAATTTAATTACTCGCAGGGTTTCGCACAAGTATTAGTACAAAAAAAAAATGAATAAATTACTCAGTGGAGCGGTAGTACAGCCCGTGATGCACAGTTAACTCACCAGCCTAGATTCCATGGTTCTGCGGATGAAATATACGGGTATAGAGAAAGATGTAGAGATTGTACCGTCCGAACGAAATAGGCTTCATGGCCAGGCCTAAACATGGACAGACTGCGAAACGAGCGACGGGTCGAAATAAACATTGACACGCATGAAACGTGGGGACCACGTCGGCAAACTTGTAATTGCAACTCGTACAATCTTAAGGCTGGAGCAAGGAGGAAGAAATAATGGTAAAGTAAGTGGGCACCATGGCTGCACAGAAGAAGAGAAGTGGTAGAAGCAAAGAAAAGATGAAGAATATTCTAGAATAAAAATAGAACACTAATTACGCAATAAATTATTTATTCTTAATTAGACAGTATAACATCTCGCGACCGAATTAATTAGTTGCGAGGGAAAAATCGCCACACGGGGCAAGAGCTCGCATTAGGCGAGTTCGAAAAAAAATTTACGACAACAATGGTCCACGCACCACAACAATGAATTACTTAAACCTAAATATAAATTATCAATAAAAATAACATTTTGGAATAAAAAAAATTAATTTACCAGCCACCACGAGATTTAATGATAGCAATAGTTTCTTCATTAGCCATAAATTGCGATTTCCTGAACAGTATATCATCGTGTTTACTAACGTATACGAGCTCGTATATTGTACATAGGCAGTGCGGGGAGCTACTGTGTTTAGAATAGTATTTTCAAAAATTTTCTTTCTTAATATGAGTTTTCAAAAGAGTAAACCCAAAGCAAGTAAAAAAATGCTATGGTATAAGACTCGGTTAATCCGAACTTATGGTAACCATGTGTTACAACTTAAGTGAGTTTTAATTTAGAAATACCTAATAACCTGTATTTCCTCCAAGGGTGAGTTTCAGTTATTAATCTCGTCTGATTTTTTTCCCTCGTGCTTAACTTTTCTATATCTTGATCCCTACTAAGGGATTAAATCACTTAGGTGATTACTTAGTCAAGAGAATAAGAGAGCAGGATTCGATTAACTTGGGAAAGTAATTTGGATCCATGTTTCGTGCCAGTTCCACCGGAAAACAGTCCTGCTCAGTGGCCGAATGCGCTGGACGTAGTAGGTTTTAGTACTCTGGAGATCCTCAGATTGCGGGTTAGAATTCCGCTGCGGCAGGATGTACGTATGTGTTTGTCCTTTAGTAATCATGCAGAAGGCATCGTAAACCACCACATTAATTATTCCGTTTATCAATAATAAAAGCAAAAACCTCTGAATTGGAGTAAACGCTTACAATATGGAAACAAATAGGTGCTCAATTATGAATAAGCTGATTGTTTTAATTCGTTTGGACAAAGGAGACAATGCAACAAAACTTGCTGCAAGCTGCGTATAAAGTTAGCAAAGCGACCATCAGCGACTGCAACAGACACAAACTTGAACGTTTTTTGAGGAAAAACATCGAGACACTCTGAATGTTATTAAGTTTTTATTTTCGTCTCATTTCATAATTTTTTGGACCATGTTTGGATCATCCTGATTTTTGTATAACGGGATTCGGATTAATAAAGCTCTCCTGGCTATGTTCATCCTATTTTAAAGCAAGAATACTACTGGCATCGTGTGAAATTTAGACATTATATAGGAATGCTAGAAATTTGGAACTTGTAGCTTTTTTTTTTTGTTATTATATGGAACTTACAGCATCGGAGGAGGGTGGGGTAGTAACGCGAAGATCCCTGATTCGAGTCCAGGCCGTGGAATTTTCTTTACTATTTTCCTGTGTTTTTCTCTATTTAATTATTAAAATCCGAAGGTATAGCGTGAAAAAATCCTCCTAGATCCATTTTCCAGTTATATATATTTTCTTTATTTAAATTTAGTTTAGGATTATGCTTGTAGCTCTCTATTGCATAGATTCAGCTTTGTAATCTACAGAATGACTAGCAAATCTACATATTTCATATAATGATAGCGTTTATTGTATACAAAGATGGTTTCTCAGTTTGGCGATAAAATTTATGATTCTTTACAAGAATACCCAAAATATTTATGATAATTTATGTACTCTGTATAATGTTACTTTATGAACTCTGAACGATTACTGCCATTTATAAGAAACTGCCCATCCATCTGTCGTTCATTCTTTTATTTATTTTTTTACAGAATTCTAATCTCGTCTTTAACTTTCCTATCGATCCGTTTAGCGTTCGTTTCCCTTAAAACATCTTCGGTTTTCGGGCGAGCCCCGTATCTGTAGCGATGAATTACTGTAATTTAAAACGAATTTTTACTGTTTTAAGTGGTGAATAGGAATTAATTAGGACTGTAAACTGCAAGCGTGATTAACCAGCTTGGAATGGTTAGCGAAGGGGAATTAATGTCGAAGGAGCAGTTAATTTTTATTTTGCTTAAAATAATAGTTATTTCTGTTATTTGGAGCCTTTGTGTGATTAGAACTATAACTTTTAAGTGGAAACTTATATTAATTACTGGAATAGTCTCTTGAGATTGGGGATAGTGGAAGGAAAGGTGTTTGCGTTTCCGCTGAGCTGGTGATTTGCCGTCTTAAGCTTGAGTTGAATTTTTGTTCAGCCTTATCTCTAGAGTCAATGTTTGTTTGTGGTAATGAGATTTTTTAAAGTTATCTTCTTCTATGTCATTTGAAGTAAGGTCGGGAGTCAATGTTCTCATTCCTTGATTTCATGGAGTTGCTATTGCTGTGATAATTGGAGTAAAAATGCGCATTTGTTATTGATATTAGTATGAGTTTCGTTTCGTGTTGATTGATTTTTATTTGTTTTGCCTTGTCGGATACGTCCTTATGTCGAAATGTCATCGCTTTCCGTCTCTCCTTTTCAGCTCCCTCTTCTCGTGGAGAACGATTAAGTGCGGTTATGAATAATTCATCCGTCGCCCCTGCGCAGCCACGAAAAGCGTTCTTGTTGTTTCCGCAGCTTCCCAGCAAAGGGCGATCGCCGACACACGCAGCTGAGATGGATGGAGGAGAGTCATTACGAGGAGGAATTGCGCTTTTGAAAAGAGGAACAAATTCGACGTCTTTTGTAATATTCATAATGCTCCCATATGTATTGTGTACAGAATTCTTCTGGAGGAATCTCTGAAAGGAATTTTCGTGTTTTCTCGTGATTTATCGTTCTTTTTATGCGTGTGCATATCTTTATACGATCAATCCTACGAATATTCACCGCTTTTCTCTCATTCATTGTATAATGAAGCTGGGAATGCTCTTAGCGCATTCGTAATTGCACTTTAGACGAAGTGACCTCCTTTAATCGTTTAGGGGAGTTTATAGTCGGCCAAATTTGAATTATTGTTCTGGTAGTTTTTTATTTTTATATAGGAACCAAGCTCTGTTTAATCCCGGATAGTATCTTGACGGTCTTATAATTTAAACTTAATGGTTCCAAAAGCTCTGTAATTGGATTTGGGATATTTCGAATACTGAGAAGTGACCAGTGGACTAAATCTATATTTACAATCTACATTTTGCAATATACATTTTTCTAAATAAATACAAATGATGTACTCAATAGGTCATACACAAAATACGAAAGAGAAAATAAGATTAAAGATTGTCAAACATGAAACAAAGCAAGATCAAAAACTATAAAACAAAAAGAAAACAGATGGATGAACATCACAATTTGAGTGCTCTGGGAAGGAAAAGTTGCTAAAGTTCATATCTAGAATGTGCCTCGGTTTCCGATACTTTCTGCCATGGCACGTTTCTTGTCCAAGGAATGACTTAGAATTCAATCCGTTGCTATATTCTCCAGGTGGTCTTGGACAAATTCCTCGATGTGCGTCATTTAGAAGTCGCTGTGTATACCGAAACTATACTGTTCTTCTGTCAAGTTGGTCAACAGTCCTCAGGTTACATTTTGAAACGACTGGAACTCACTTCTGCAAATCGTCACCATTTTGGCATGCCTTTAAGCGGGATTGCCTGAATAATAAGCTTGTTATCAATTCTAAGGGTACTCTTACGGTCTATAAGAACAACAAGATATTTTGCTTTTTGGTGCGTACATCACATGATGATTTCTGAAGAGATTTGAATCTATTATCACGACGAGGTACTTATAGTCATATATCCAGTCTATCATCTTGCCATATAAAACGAGCGGATTCGTCCCTTCGGAATTTTATGGAGATACAAATGGAATAAGAACATTAATACTAGCAAACAATAATTTCACCGGTTAAACAAAATGAAAATTATGCTTGTGTTAGGCAAAGTGAAATACAAAGCCGTGATTGCATGTAAACTTGACAGAAACAAAATATATTAACACCACAATAGTTTTGTAATTCAATCTGTCTTGGCAGCGTGACTTGGTGTTGGAAAGGAGTCCGCGCCAAGACTCCACGCTTCAAGTTATTTTTGCCCATTCGACGTTTGCGAAGTATATGGCGAACAGCCCTCTCCAGCTCATCCCTTAAATTAATATTCATGATTGACCACTGTAGCAACTCATTTTAATGTTCCTTATCTATTCCGTAGCTGAGAGTTTTCGTGTATGAGGATTGTTGAAGAATGCCATCTCCATGGTAATATTCGAGAAGGCATTCAATAGATACGAATGAACCTAATTAGATCCATGTAAACTTTCCTAATATCTGTCATTCAAGGTTATGATATGGAAAGAAAAGCTGTATTCGTTAAATTTGGAATTTCACTGTGCATGGTGCAATATTAATTTTGATTTATATGACGTTCCTAAGCATCCAATATTCAATGACGGCCTACAGAAGGCTTGTTTTCCCTGTCTTTCGCAGAGAGCAATACAACTCGAGATGTCCGTCTCCTGTCACAGCCGAGTCGAGTGCTGTTTGTTCTGAAACTCCTCTCTACATAGTCAAAAAATATTCTTATTTACTTTACTGTGTACGTTTGATTACGAATCTCGAAACCTTTGAATCAGTTAGAATTCTTCTGTCGGGGTAATAAAGAAAACGTTTGGATTAAGAGTTTCGGATACAATTTCAAACAGATATTACTTTCAGTATAAAGCTTCATGTGTTTGCAATGAAAATAATTTTAATTTACTAGCATCTCTTTGAAATCTACAGCAATGATTTGTTTTTGATTTACAGACGCATTTAAGAGAACATGTATATTGGCCAAGTTCTCCTATTACTCGTGGAGTCGCCAAGATTTTATGAAAAATTTTTGCAAAGTCGGCATTTTCATTTCTGTTTCTTTGCGAATCCAATTTGCATAGCTAATGAAAGAGCCAAACATAAATTTGGAAAAGTAGACAAGGAAGAGGGAAAAAAATTCTCAAGTTTTCTGCGTTAATATGTACAACTAATTGTAACTATCTCTCTCAAGGTTGCGAAAATGGAACTTTGCCGTCACTAGAGTTCTCTTTGAATGTTGTTTAAGTTGTGACTGAACTTTTTCGAATGTATTTGTATATGTATAGTTTTGAGGACAAGGAATTTAAAATATTTTTATTCTTTGATTTACCATTGTGGAGATTTCTTTTCGAATGGGAAGGTGTTCACCTTGAATTTGAGATCTGGAAATTAGTGGATTTTAAAGAGGACGAGATAGTTTCGCAAAAAAAATTAAAATTTTTATTTCGCAATTACAATCTTTTTTAATTAAGGCAAAAATTAATACTAATCCAATCTCAATGGCAAAGGTCGTTATCACCCGTTGAAAATTCTTTTTTCTTTTTAATTTTCGACTTTCAACTCTTTGCCCTCTACGGTTTCTTAATTAATTTCTTAATTGGATTCGAAGGCTTCTTCTTCGTGAGAGTCATTTTCCCCCTATTTCGTTTGATAAAATAAATTTAAAGAATATTTGAACAAGTCGAAGGTGAATGGTCTTCTTTTTCTCATTCGAGTTCGCAAGTAACCTTGCAACAACAGTCTGGGTACCTGGAGCCCGTGCCGTTCATCAAGTGGCATTCGGGTGGGCGGGCGATCAAAGTGCACCTGTTTGGGAAAGAGAGTGGTTTTTAAAATGTGTGACTGATATTACTAACAAGAGATTGTTTATAAAGGAGTCAAAGAACTCTATTAAGAAATAAGCATAAGTATAGAAGAGATAGATAATGTTGATTAATCCGTACAAGTGATTGTTATATTAAAACAATAAATAGTAAATAAATACAACTGAAAAATAAAATAATAATTAGCAAAAAACAAAATAATAAATATATAAGTAAAATCAAAATAAAACTAAAAAATCAAATAAAGAGCTGACGTTTCGGATAGAGCCTATCCTTTATCAAAGCAAAAAAGGATAATTCTCTAAAAGCAAATAGAATATTAGAGAATTATCCTTTTTTGCTTTTATAGAATTATCCTTTCTATTTGCTTTTAGAGAATTATCCTTTTTTGCTTTGATAAAGGATAGGCTCTATCCGAAACGTCAGCTCTTTATTTGATTTTTTAGTTTTATTTTGATTTTACTTATATATTTATTATTTTGTTTTTTGCTAATTATTATTTTATTTTTCAGTTGTATTTATTTACTATTTATTGCATTCCAGGGTTTTTGTGTCTCGTCCTTTTCTCTTATAAATATCCATTAATTATATTAAAACACTAATAGCTAGTTCAAGATTTTTTTTTCAAGTTAGAAAAACAAAGTGTGCCTCATAAAAATTGTATTTATCAATTGCTGGACTGAAGCATTAGCAATGAATATCTCCTTCCAACACTCTTTTGATCTAAAAGCGTATATGGAGATCCCTCATTGAAAGTTTCCGAGATCCTTTTACCTTCAAGGTTAATTTATTTATTTCTATAATTCGATATTAATTGAAAATTACTATGGTATTTCCAAAACTTCTTCATGGTTTCAATGACTGCATTACAAGAACAACTGTTTAATGAACGTACCAATACCATCTTATCTGGCCCACCTATTATGAATGCTCTATGCGTGTTATACATCGGGGATCAGGAATTGACCCGCTTTTCTTTACAGTAGAGTCACAACTCTTTATGATTACAGTTTTAACCTAAAATTTATTAGTTACGTGGACTGGGAAGTAGGTCCTAATCTACAGGATGATCCATAAATAAGTTCAGATGTTTGACAACCAATAACTCCATTGTGGAACAGTTTATTTAATCTGTGAAGTGGTATACATCATCAAAGAATATAAAAATGTTTCTCTGTGTGGTTTTCTAGTGCAATTTCAATCTGTGCTCCATCGAGATCGATTACTGCTTGGAGGCGCAAAGCTACGTTTGCACACACGTTGCGATAGAACTCAATAGGAATCGCTTTAAATTCTTGGGTTATCAGTTCCTCGACGGGATGGGCGTAGACTTTCTCTTAGAGATAGCCCCACAAGAAGAAATTGGGGGGGGGGGTATCAGGTCTGAGGACCGGGTCGGCCACTCGATGGGGCCAAGGCGCCCAATCTACCTTCAGGGAAAATTTCATTAAGTGATCCACGGACATCCAAAGCGTAATGAGGCGGGGCCCCGTCTTGCTGCCATCATATTACGGATTTAATATACTTTGCTCCGTTCAAAAGATGTAGGTTGTCAAAAACTTGAACTTATTTATGAGCCACTCTGTAAATGGAAGGAAGATCAAAGTACTTCTAAAGGAGCTATAATGATTCAATGAAGATACTACAGTTACAAGGAATTGTATTTTCATTCCCATTTTGCATTTAATCGCCTTATTGAGAAAAACATAGTTATAAAGTGCTTCATCATAGAATCTACATCAAGAAATGTCTCCGTTCCTTTCCCACAGTTTCGGAACTGTTTCAATTCATTTTTGCGATTATTGTGTCAAAACTTGATTACCGTCTTGGCAAGCATAACTAAAACGAATCTGCGTCGTTTATAGTTGGTATATAGTTAGATTCTTCGAACTAATTTGATTATTATACCGTCATGATTATTATGATTATTTCGTTACTAATTATGATTACAATTATATAATTATAATCTGATAATTAACAGAGTCCGCCAAAAAATTTATGCACTTTACTAGATGTCATCTATAATTTTTTCGGTAACAGCAAAATCGAAAGTTACATCCTGATATTATTACATGCATTGAATGAAGACCACAACTGCCACCTAGACATAGGAGATTACTTGATAACAGTTTACCAGGAAAATGCACAGGAGCAACTGTTCGCCGTATTCAAAAGTATCTCAACGCTTATGATAATCACTTTGAACACCTGTCGTAATTGTAGAAGTCAAAGAGTTTTGAAATTTAATGTTACAACTTTTATATAGTTTTTCTTTTGCTGAAGTGTGTATAATTTTTTTGGCGGACTCTATACACAAATTAAGACATGATGTGCACATTTATAAACGATGAGAAAGATGGACTTGACAAGCAAAATGGCTGATGCAACCAGAGCGAAATATCATCCTTTTTTTTATTCTGAAATAAAGGAGCTAAGATGATATGGTAAAGCTAATTTATTAACTTGACTCGTTTTGGCATTACGCCATCATCGGCGCCAATAGTCTACGAAGGGAAAATTAACAAGACATCGAAATATATAGCCAACAGTGATATATTGTCTGCCAATCCTGTGAGAAAGGTATCCCATCACTGATTGGTGGATAAGCCCGGAAATCGCGGACCTAATAAAGGACGATCGTGACCGTCATGTGATTCGGTAAGATTGTCGAATTCGCTTAGGAAAGTAATGGAGTCATCTCTCTCAAAAGAGATCTGGTTATTCAGTACTTTGGCACGGTTCGTTCGGAGATGTTTCTTTATTTCAGTCTCTTTATAGATCTGAATTTTCTTTTTATTAGGCATTAGCAGATACTTTTGTCAAACTCGGTTAATAAGATTTGAAGCTTTTGTCGCCAAATATTTTCCTTACATAGTCATAGATGTATTGAATAACTCATAGTCTCTGTGTAAATTGGTTTTTGATTGCTCAGCACCAAGCTACATTAGGAATTCTACATATTTTACCAAATAAATTTTAAGGTATCGAAACAATGATGCGGGGAATGATAATGGTTAATTCCAATGATGTTTATATTATTGCAACTCAGTTTATTCCACTCGGAATGCTTGATAATTTAATAATAATAGTAATGTTCATGTTCAATTTCAATTTTATTTATAAACTTTGATTAGAATAGTATGAAAACATTTTGGGAATCAAAATCAATAGTATTATTATAATTTTAATTATAGATACCAAATAATGTACCAAAATAATGATGATACTATTGTAATTAAAACATAAATTTCTAAGTATATCGAAAAACCGACGTATGGATAAATGTATAGAAAGATTAAGAATAAGCCCTCTTCGCTATTAAAAATTGCATAATATTGTCGAAATATCTGCTTGCATGAGAATTTTTAGAAAAAAATGAACTAAGCTATTCTTGTTTAGAATGTATTCTAAATTACCGATAATAACTAAAGCAAACCTAAGCTCTAATGACCTTTCACATGCCCTATTGCCCTGCGTTTCGCTATGGTCATTCTATGCATATGCATGAATGGACACAATTCAATCAAGTAAAATCCTACCAGCTACGGCTTAAAGCTTGGGTTTTGGGTTGGATTGTTAGATATGAACAATTTCGAAGATGATTTTAAGTGCTGAGAATATAGAAAAAAAAAAGTGAATCTGATTAAGATCCTTAATAGGTTATTCATTAGGGCATTAGAATTATCATGAGTCAATTTCATTCTTTGAAGATTTTGAAATACTTTTTAGTTTACTTACTATAAAATTACAGTTTTAGTGCATTTCAGGAGCTATTTTTAGAGTAAGAAAATTTTACTCTGAAATAGGAGAGTTTTTTTTTGTGTTATTCTAGTAATTCGTTTTTCGCGAGAACAAAATGGCCATGAGTGTTTAGAGATAGAAGGAAGAAAAGAGAGAAGGAATTCGTTGCCATCACTCACCGTCGAATGATTTCGTAGTAGCCGCTGTCGTCGTTGACGCACGTGTGCTCAGAGCAGTCGTTATCGTTGTACCAGATCTCTGTCGGAGCGTGAAGTTGATCGTCCTCTCCGACACATTTGCCTACGGAAGAAAAAGAGGAGGAGTGAGAAATGAAGAAAAATGAATTATTTCTTTTTTTTCCTTTCAGGAGAATAAAACATCTGTAGATTAAATTGTCGTGAACGTTACATTTGAAAAGTGAAGGGTTTTTCTTTCCATCTTCTACGATGAGAAGACGTTAGAGGATGGAAGAGCGGGAGGTAAAGAGACTTGCATGTCATTAGAGGATTCTGATGAATGAAAAACAGTTTTGACTCTGATGAATTAAACTGAATTTAATTGCTTTTTAGCTGGAGTATGGAGATTGAAAGAATAAAGCTGTAATTAATAGTACATTAGGGTTTTTTGAATCTGATTTGGTTAAGAAATTTAAGAAATACGAGGCGTATTCAGAAAGTAAGTTCTATTTTGTAATTTATAAAAAACTACTATGAATATTTTCAAACTTTTTTCTTTATCAGATTCTATACACCTTTAACTATACAAAATAGTTTTGTTTTATTACAAAACAGAACTTAGTTTCTGTATACGCCTCGTAGCACCGCAGTTGCTATCTTGTAGTAAACAGGTTGGTAATTTCTTTTTAGAAGTTCTCAGACTAATAACTACAATGTTTTAATTAGTGAAGTATGATGTTCTAGGAGCATAATTAGTGCAGTTAAAAACATAAGAAAAGCTATACCATCCCCTTGCAATAAAGATATCGAGTCAATGAGTCGGTAATTTTCCATGTATAAACTCTGAATTTTCATTGGTTGGTGCATAATCTGCTCTTCAATTTTCTAACCACTTCAAAGATTCTCAAGGAATTCCTCACAATGGGAAATATTGATTAATTTTGTCGAACGAATTTTGATAATAAAATTAATAGTTGTATGATTCTGATTTCCGCAATTAAAATACAATATATGGATCCTTTCAAAAATAATCGAGTATAGTAGATAGTAATAAAGAGTGATTACACTGGTCAACACTGATATTTTTTCCCTGAAATTTAATATATATTATAGGGTATATCTAAGGCAATGATTACGAAGAAATATTAGTTTTATTGTATCAGCTCAGCTCTACTTTTTTATTTATACGAAATTATACATTTCTCCAAAAATACCATATTTTTCTAAATTTCTTAATTATTACATGCTATGAAATGTTATACGATTTTCTTGAATGAACGGCTTCAGGTTGATCTCTTTGTAAACTCCAACAGTAATCGGCCCTCGTATGGACGTCCCACCTTCCTTGATAACGCTCTTCCATTGTACGTATATCTTGGTGAAATCTTTTGCCCTTTCCGAGAAAATTTTTAATCACCAAAACAAACGATTTCCAAGCTTTAAACTCGAGCTCATTCATTGAATTTACAAAGCTCGAGTCTTTTACAAGTTGTCTAATTTGTCGACCATCAAAAATATTCGTTTTCAATTTTTCTGTTCTTAATCCTGGAAACTTGCGTGAAAGAAATGCAAAATATTCACAGTTTTTGTCAATAGCCTTTACAAACTGTTTCACAATGCCGAGTTTAATGTGTAGTGATGGCATTATAATGCGGTCTCGATTTACCAAGGGAAATTGATAACATTTTTTGTACCAACAATCCGTTTCTCTCTTACCGCCCTGCTGTCCGCTTATGTGAACAAGGTCTCCAAGTCATAGACATATCGAAACTTAAAAATGTAATAATTGCGAGTCGAGTTAAACTTAAAAAAAACTGCACGTGACTTCTAAGTGAGAGTAATATAAAATATTCAAAAAAACTAATGTCGCATTCGATATCAGCGCATTCGAATAGCCCAAAACTGCAAAATTATAAAAAGAAAAAGTTAAAAATATATTTTTGTTGACCAGTGTTAGTGATGCGGTCCTTAAACTCTTCCATGGAGTTTGTTGATATTCGCTGTATAATAACAGAAAAACGCTTGAATTGGGAGGATTTAATTGTTTCTGCCCCACAGACTAAACATATAATAATCTTCTTAAGCTTCCTAAGCTTCACAGTCACCAACCTTAGCAATCTTTATCGTGGACCAGGACTATTGGTATGCTCCAGGGATAACCGTGACAAGGGTATTCCGCGAATATACCGGTGACGGACAAATCAATTGATTAATGTCAAAATTAAGATTTAAATCATCGCCCTCGGTGGCTCAGCGGCTGCGTGATTGCCTCTGATGCCCGAGTACGCGGGTTCGATCCCGGCCGAGGACAACGAGGATTTTTTCAGGCACTTCCTTCGGGAGGGAAGTAAAGCCGTTGGTCACGTGTAGTCGTTTGCCAGCTGCACGTTAAAGAACCCTTGCGAGGCAAAATTTGCGGCCCCTATAGCGCCGTCCTGAAATGACCATAGCAGTTGAAAGGGACGTTAATACCAAACAAAGTAAACCAAACCAAGATTTAAATCTACTATGGCAACAACACCTTCATGACTTACTAGGAATTGATTGCAGGAGAGCATAGGCGAATAGAAAACGATATTGAAAAGGGACCCTAATGGGTTGGCGAAATGGAGAATATAACTAATGTTGAAATCACGAGCGGAAATAGAAAAAGAAGATAAATTCCAGCATTAATGTCATTGATCACCAAGTTAGCGTAGACTCCAAAAAAAGCGCAAGAAACATGCCTTGGGCCTTTTTACTCATGTATATTGATGATTGCGCTTAGCTTTGTGCAGAACGGCGCCTAAGTTGTATCGAGCTGATGGTCTACCGTACACCGCATGAGACTACGCTTCCGTCCTGCCATATTAAATGTAAACCAGGACGTATGGAGCCTTTTCATGAGACACATTAGGTCCTTTCGCGCACACTTCAACAAGGCTACTACCATTTAGGACACTTGGCTTGGATACTCCTCTGACATGAGGACAATTTCATAGCTCCCACAGTATAGGATTTGATCTGTTTTTGTTTTTATGGAGGAGCTGTCGAGAATGGTTCTAATGGTGCAGACAGGTAGCATGTTTTTAGGGAGGCAGTACTAATGTTTTGTCAATTCAGTGCTTCTAGTTGATTTGACCTACTTGATTGGATCGTCTGTGTACGAGTTTGTTTTTTCTAGAATTCGAATTTTAGCCTAACTTTTATGATGCTAGGAATCGTGTAGTAAGTCATTTAACATATGCACTCTAATTTGGTTTGACACTCACCGTCTCTCGATTCTGTCTTATACTGTCTTTCTCCTGATTGTACTTGATGGGCGAATAGCATCAAACAGACTGCAAGACATACGGCAAAGCACATTTTCGACATGTTAACTCCTTGAGAAGTTCGTTAAGAGTCTCCTCTGAAGTGTCATCAATATTTATATACGTCTTCAATTTAATTAATAATGACATTAATTTTCTATTAAGCGAATTCTAATAGCTCACGTTTAATGTCTGCAATTACCTATGAGGCCAACTTTGAAAATTTCACCATCATTATGTGGAATTGAATCCATAAAGCATTAATTATGGCGGCAAACGGTCCACGATCGCTCATCATGATGACGATGACGTTATAATTTAATTTTAATTAAATACTAATAAGCGTTAAAGTCAAGAATTTAATGAAATTTGGGGTTTGCAATTTCTCTTCTATGATGACCAGAAAGTGTTCATTAAGTATTTGGCACCTAGATGATGATGATGGTTATTGGATGTTTAATGGGAGTGTAAAGTTTGTTTGTGTTGAAAGTGCGTTGGTATTGATGGTATTTGCGTGTGTGTAACAGTCGAATGACAACACATGAAGCTGGAGATGAGAAATCGTCGTGAGCGTGACGTGTTCGTAAATGGAAGAAATCGGTTACCGCGGCAACAGGTGATTTGAATCACGAGGGTTGTAATCGATGTTGTTGAAGTTTCGGGAGAGGAAAAAGAATATAAAAAGGAAAAAAAAAGAAGTGGGACATTGGAAAGTGTTTCGCGACAAAAAAAAAACCGGAAATGGCATTCCTGTCAATGAAGCTGAAATAAGAACGACCTTGGCTCCTGAGTGACGGAATTAGGGGTAAAGCAGTGTTCTTTTTTTGAGGAAGAGCTCTTTGAAATTATAATATGATTTAATAGTGTTTTGAATTTTGCACGGTAAGGCGCTTAGTGCGAGGGTTTCTGGCAATTCCCATTCCATGCATTTTATATGGGCGAAGGGACGTTAGTGGGAGGATAGCTTCGTGCAACCCAGGAATGACTGCCCCTAAGGTTAAATGGGAATTTATTGCTTAAGTGGTTGGAATTTCTCTATACATGTTTATTAAGCAGTTAATTTTTAAAAGTTTTAATAAAATTTTGTAATTATAGTGTGGAGCGGTAGTTGGGAATATTTTGGTCATGTAAGCTTAACTGAATTGCTCTTAAAAGGGAGCTGTTTACTTATTTAGTAATAGAGATTTTTGAAAAATTTATGGTAAATAGCCTCTTAGGGTAAATGTGGCGTTCCGTAATGGAATTTCTACGTTTCTGTCAATATGCTATTTTCTTCATTGAAAATGAGAACTTCCCATTAAACTCGGTTCCGAAGAATCTTTTGTGGTAAAATCCAACATATACGTAGTAGAGTGCACAATATAATGACAGTATTAACATTTTTCATACTAAATTGCAATAAAAAAAATGAACTTTTAATTTTATTTCACAACTGTTAAAACGAACAAAATAAAACTAGAATAGATTGAGATTAAACATGACAGTGGAAATTATGAAGTACGAAAGTTGCTTTATATTTTTACAGGAAACTTCTTGTCTATTCATCTATCATTTATCACGAACGTATGCTCGAACACAAACTCCGTTTTCGCTAATCGACAAATATGGATCATCGCTTGGATGATTTCGAAGATCGTACATGTTCTTATGGTATTAACTCGTCAATACGCATTACTTCATTAAGCAGTTATTATTAAAATAAAATCTTGTAAATATTCTGGATAAAACGGAAATTAAATAAACCCTTAATTTTTCAGTTTTTGAACTATATTTTATTTATGAGAATACATTATGTATTATTTTAAACATAAACAAAGTATTTATTTTAAAGTATTTTGAATTTAATTTCTTTTGTAAAACACTCTTTTATTAGAAAAGTAACACAGTGTATGCATCTTTATAACTGAAGAAATAATTAAATAAAGTTGTTTGGAGAAATTTTGAATACAGTATTTTATTTACGAGATGTCACTAAATGTCATACGGAATGAATGTTTTTACGTTGTCATTTTTAATAGTCTTCCGATAAAACTGACAAATCGGTTAAGCGAAAGGTCGGATAAGCGAGCAGTACTGTACTCTTAAGCCCGTTTTCCATTTAGGTCGGTTTGGAATTTGTTAGGCGTCTGCGTCTTTTTTGGAATTTTTGAAAAACGCACTCGTTTTCCAATTAGCGTCTGCGTCTGTTCGGCGTCGGTCCGACGTTGTTCACGCGTCTTTTTAAGATCTGGCATGGCGTCTTTTTCAGGCGTTCTTTTAGACTAGCCAATCAGGTGCAATCTACTTCGCTATGGATTCTGGGTAGCTGTCTTCGCCGATTCAGATGGAGAATCATGGCTGCCGTAGCTGCCGAAACGGGTTCTCGTGACTTTTCCCTCGTGAATTTATTAATAAACAGGTTATAAAAATTTGGTGAATCATTTATTTATTAAGTAAAAACGATATAGTAATAAATGCAAAGCGTGAACGTGATCGGAGTGGTTGATATCCTCTTTTTCCATCACCTTGAGAGAGCGACAATTGTTTGCAGTGACTCGACCAATCAGATCAGACCAGATTCAGGATAACGGTTGAAAGTCGACTATTTAAGATATAAAATAATGTTTAGGTTTTACCTTTTTAATATGTGGCCAAGATTAATTTTGTGTAGATTTTCAAGATGGAGTAGATTTCAAATTTTTATTTCATATAATTGTAAGCAGAAACACATTTTGCTCATAACCCGATAGAAAAAAGGTTCAAAGTTTTAAAATCCCTTTGCCTATGTAATCTCTCATGGCGTGCAATGGATACCTTTGGAAGTGAATGGATACCTCTAGAAAAAGCTCTTTTGACCTCGCACGTAGCCGGCTGCACCTCTTCGTGTGCAATATTGTTTGCTGATACTTTTTTAGACCCAGATAGGTGGTTATTCACTATTCCCGCCGATTCCTTTTACCATTACTTCCAACATTACTCATAAGGGAGGGTCTTCACGTAAGTAACGCCGTTCGCAGACTTGAATAACCATAATCATACTGCACTTTTATTCTTCGATGAAATTCAATTGGTTTGATCCCTTTCTTCCTGTTTGATTCTAGTTAAGTTGCCGATTCAAACCATGCTTCATTTTACCAATTTCCAGGACAATTGGGTGCCGTTTCTAAATTTTAGCGCAATTTTAAGGTTTTATTTATTTAAATCACTCTCATATCTGTTAAGGCAATTTCCATCTACTTATTATGTCTTGTAAACAATGCGTAGCAACTTAAACACCAAAATAAAATCCTCTGTACTCATTTCCCGGCTATTTTGTTTTGGAAACTTAAAAATCTTGTTACTGCTTGCTTTCTGTTATGATATCGCAGAATCTCTTTAAGCCAATACAGGAAGCATGTACTTTTTGTTCAATTTTATGTGATTTCCGGCTGGAGATACTTCATAAAATACATGTATTTAAACAATTCTTTCATAAGTAGAAGCAGAAAGGCTCAGCGAAACAAATTCCCTGAGAAAACAAGCGAACTCCGTCAAGGTTTGCTGTATTTCTCATACACAAAACAAAATATGTTTTGTGTTTTAAATGTTATACAAGTTGAGACTGAAATACAAGTTCATGAAATTTTTTTTTTATTCAGTTTAGGTTTCAAATACCAGTTCGCTAACTGTTTTATCATCTTAGTTTTCTATTTCTAAAAAATAAGTGTCCGCATGTTGTTTATTGTTTGTTTACTTCCTCAAAAAATTAATCGAGGACTCTAGCTGAAAAAACGTTATTTTTATGTGAAAACGGTTGCATATTCTGATGTTCACGCAGACGAGAAGAAAACACCTGTCTAGAGCGCAGTGTGATCTAACCCTTTGGATTGTTGAGTTTTGAAGCGTTCACGCAATTAGACTTTTGGAAGGACGCTCTAATGGCTAGACGGATTGCCTAATTTAGAAGTGAAATTCCTTTCTGAAGAGAGAAGGCCCTCGTGTTTGTCAGGTGAGAGTGTCCGCCTCTGCCTGCAAACGACGTCGTTTCGCTCGGCACATGCGCACGGGGTTATTGGTAATCGGCAGGTGTTATGCAGCCGACTCTCGTTCCCCGTGTCGTCAGACTGGAATTGTGGCGAATAATTGCCTCTCACAAAGGATTCAAGACTTTCACTACACGATATTAACACCATCGGGGGTCATTTGAAATTGAATCGTCTTCTTTTACACATTCTTAATACTTTTGACGTGGGTTGTTTGTTTGTTCCATTCTTAAAGAAAATATACATGTTCTATGTATGAAACGCTGTACGTTAAAAAAATGCCTATTATAGTGTCCGTTATTAAATGTAGTATATCAAAGAGAAGGGAAATGACCTTCTGTACCAAAATTGGATTTACATTATTCATATGTCGAAAGTTAACTATCATCAGATGTAATTCCAAAAAGTACATAATGACATCACGATGCAGGATTTTTCGCAGTTAAGCAACTCGCATAGGAAAACTTGCGCTTAAGCCTTGTGTACGAAAAGATTTCGACTTGAAGATTTTCACGTAAGTACAGTAAAAGAATTTATGAGATAGTAGTGCGGTTTCTGTATATGCTAGTTCGCCATTCATATCAGCGCAAGATCAGCTCCTGACATCACTATCCAACAATTGGCAACGGCCCTTATGACCACGAACCTCAGTTCTTTTGATGGCCCATACATAAAGAAGTCTTGGGGCACATCTGAATAGTGACCTTTTCACCAAACTACTGCTGTAGGTTTCAGTACGGCAAAGAGTCACAATCACTCAGGAGTGTGCAAGTAGATATCTTCTAAGATGACGCACACGCGCTCCTTTTCTTGTTGCCTGCAGCAGACTTAAGATTTCATACTGGATTGATGTGAGATGTTAGGGTGCATTGCTTCCAATAATTTGATGGTTGTATCACTGTATGGTGGTGGATGGTTCTGTTGGAAGAGGCCAAACCTGTCAGAATTAATGCAGGACTTGACCTAGGGGTTCAAATGGTGAGGTGTAGGGTTGAATCATCAATTTCAAGCCTTATCATTCCAGTAGTTTCTAATGGTTTTGTTTTTCTAATTAACACTTACCAGTTTTCTGATGGCTTTCTGTTTTTCCATCGGGGGATATCGTCACGGTTTCAATACTTTGTGTGTACTAATCGAGGATGGGTTGTAGCAAGGCCTGATTATAGAAGGCCAGCTCATTGAAGAAAAAAAATGGCGACGATTGGAGGCTTGCTTGAGCGCTTGCTTGAGCATTGATACAAGGTGGCTGAAGCAAGCGAACACTACATTTAACATACCATAAAGCTTTTTTAAATACTAGTTGATATATCCGGCGTAGCTCGGGCTCTTTTTTGATGAAATTTTGCAATATCTGAATGTGAATATTCAGAAAAGAATGAAAACATGTAAAAAGCTTAGAATTAATTTAGTAAAAATTCATATAGAAGAATCGAAAAGAATTCTTTAAATAGAACAAGACTATTTCCTCTCCGACTTCATGACCAAGTGTATCGGAACCGTAAACCAGGTATGACAAACTATAAAACAGACACCCTCCATCCTCCCTCATTCTATGTACGCAACGAGGAACTGAAATTCCCTCTAAAGTAAGATGATGGATCTCCATAATATCTGTAACATTAAAAAAAATAGTAGAAAACAAAGCACAAATTCCATGAGGCAGTTTAAAAAACAGTATAACTTTTAAAAGCCAAGAATAGTGAGAACATAAAAAAATTTCATATTATAAACATGAACATGCTAATAACACCAGTGCTTACGCTTATTCCGTAAACAAAACATGAAACAAAATTTAATCTTTCCAAGAACAGACCGGAAGTTGATCTACAAAATGCCGGAAATCACTCGTTGCTATGGAAATCCCACGCTTATGCATGTGCAATCAATTTAAAATGAAAAAGCACAGGGAATTTTCAATTTGTTTTCTTTCGGTACACATCAGTAGTAAAGTGATTTTTTTTTTTAACTTTTTGAAATATTTACATTTTCTTTTTTTAATCGAGAGACGAAGAATGAAGTTCTATATCGTCTTTTTTACGAAATCGTATCTATGACAGTGTTTTTGGATGACATGCGAGTTTTTATGTTAATTTATGCAAACAACAAAAAAAAAACAGTAAAAATCCGGAAAACATAAAATACCGCAAAAGTGGATTCAGAAAATAAAAAAAAGACAGTTGATCCCGTTAATTGCTATCATCGTACCAAATTTCATTAATCTAGACGTATATTTGCTCGCAAAATATCGGAAAAACTGCGAGAAATCGCATATTTTTAGGGAGGGCCGTAGGAGCGCAAAGAGGTAAAAAATGAAAAAAAAGCAGAAATTGTTTTATTTTTGCAAATTATGTGACCTACACTTGATCCAAATATCTTAGCCGTACGTGAATTTGCCACAGAGTGGGGTTGACCGGCACGAATGTTAAAATTAGGCCAATTTTGGGATTTTTTTTTGGATATCTGCCTAAAAATCGAATTTCAAAAATCGGCGAATGCTCCCTTTTTATATACGTCTTTAACAGCCTCGTGGGCAATTTTGAAGCTCATTGCATTTCCGCACTGGAATTAAGCAGCAAAAACACAAAACGGGGGCCAATCTTTGGGCTCCCCCTCCCCTCATAAAGCGAAATTCGAAAAAAATAGAAATTTTTTTTGGAAATATCCCCGAGAAGCTTCCCTCCGAGTTTCTTTGCTTTATCTTTATTCCTCGCGAAGTTGCATCAAAAAATCAGAAAATTTTGTGGACCCCCCCCCCCCGAAAAACGAATTTTTTTCAGTTTTCGCACGCTTAAAATTCGAATATCGAAAAACGGGGAAACTGCTTTTTTGGCACGGTAGCTAGAAACCTTCCTGCAAAATTTTGAAGACCTGCGTTCATTGAGGGCGGAGGAGGCAGGCGACCGAACGTGCACTCCTTTCCGCCCCCCCCCCCCCCCACAGTAGACCGAATTTCGAACACCGTGGAACACCACTAGATCCATTTCATATTATTTTGGGAACACCATGAGGAAATGGATCTAGTGCATTTTGCAGTAGTAGGCAGTCAGACTGATCCTTGGCAGTGAGAAAAATTTTTAGGTTGTCGGCAAAGAGAAGGAAAGGGATACCGTTGATTGACAGCAATGTCGTTGATGAACAAAAGAAACAGTAGCGGCCCAAGATGGGAACCTTGAAGCACACCTTGAAGTGGTAAGAAAGCGGGTAGATATAGTGTCCTTAATTTTGACGCATGAATGACGTTGAGTGATGAAACTGTGAATCCAAGATAGAAGAGATCCCTGATGCCAAAGGCTTTTAGTTTGATTGAAACATAAAGCCATTTAAATAACAAAGTTCAAAAACTTACAGTTTGTTAGAAGATTAAAGCATATTCTTCTATTTCAGCATATTTCACGAGTCAGCTGGTGTGGATCACACAAACTGTCGGCCTTCAATCGTCGCCATTTTTTCAGTGCCCTGGCCTTGATGATTATAAAAGGCCTTGACTGTAGTCAGTCTGTTGTTCTAGTCCGTTCTGTAAGTGAGGACTGGTAATACATGCGGGTAGAAAATTTTCCTTTTCAGGCATATAGGAATTTTTAGGATTAAACTACAACCTCTGACAATTAAGTTCGGTGAATGAGTTCACACAATAAAATGCAAAACAGATAGAGCCACGTTTACTTTATTGTCCTTCGAAATAATCACCCTGGAAGGCAATACACTTTTGGGATCGGGTGTATAAGTCCTGGAAGCTCCTTAGGGATGGCTTTAAGTTCACGTGTCACATTTGCTTGAATGTCAGGAATGTCCGCAAATCTGTGTCCCTTTAAGGCCCGTTTCAGGCGTGGGAACAAGAAAAAGTCTGCCGGTGCTAAGTCTGGTGAATAAGGTGGATGAGCTATGACGACCCCTTTGTTGGCCAGAAACTGTTGCACGATTGCGGCAGTGTTCCTCTTTGATCCATTACCCACAGTTACGTGCGCACGCTACACCTTCAACTGAAGAAACGAACATCTGCTAAACCATTGCACGCACAAACGTGACCTGTCTGAACTTGCTTAAACAATGACTGGACTTGTATTCACATGCATTGTTACTCGCGTAAAGCTCGCACAGATTAGGGTGTGACGTCATTCACCGAACTTAATTGTCAGAGGTTGTATATTTTCTGAAGGTGTTCCATCCTATTCTGATGCTCTGTTGATTTCGTTCGTAATGTTTCACATGTATAGTGTTTTCTATCTGAGGTACATGTAACTTGTACTTTTACAATTCAATGCCGTGGTTTTCTTTCTTTGTTGCAAACACGTTGAAAATAACTTTTAGGTAGAGTTTGGTGATGATGATTTGCTTATACGACGTAGAACTGCATATTTTGAAAAAGGTTGGGATAAGGGATTAGTGTCAGACTAAAATATTTTCAAATCTTGTTTTGCTAAAGTATCATCGGCTAAGAAAATGTCAAGTGTCTCGGATTTAAGAGTTTAATTTTTTCTTAAATATTAAAAAAAAAAGCCCATCGAAAATCAATGCTTTGGCAAGTCAATTAGGGGAGTGTCTATCAATTTCATTCAATTTGGGCGATTTTTATTCGATTTAACGAAGTCGATTCGCCTAGTCATCGTCATCGCTTTTCCTTTCGCAGCAAATCGATTTCATTAACGCCGAACTCTCCCTCTCTCGTGTTGTCTTTGCATATGCATATGCTAAAAATGAAATTCCAGTAGGAAGCCAATTTTTAAAGGGCCTCCCCTAGAATATCGTTTGAGGGCATCAGTAGGAATTTTAAAATTTTGTTGACAGATCCCATTTAGAAGGTGTTACATAGCAGACCCTTTAATAGGATTCGGTTCGTATTATGAGAACGTTTAAAGTGGATTCTGGTATCTTATTTATAGGATTTGAGGAATTGATGAGTTTAATAAGTTTAAGGACCCCTCTATCGATTGAATAATGGATGATGATGATTTTATTGGAAGCAAAGTTGGTTGAAATCTGTTGCTCGTTTCCCTCTTAGGAGGCCTCGAATTTACTATAGAGGTGATCCCTGGTATACATATTGCAGCCTACTTTCTAGCAAACACGTTTATCAGTTATGGAAGGAAATTGTAAATTCCTATGCTGTGTTTGGGCGAATCTGTAATAGTAAAGCACTGTAAAGCATAATTCTTTGGACATGAGGTAAAGTGATGTCCACTGCCCTTAATCCAGATTCGCCTTTTCTACTGAAGAAAGAATCCCGGCACGGAATTCGCGCCCTTCTTTTCGCAGAGAGCATTCTTGAGGCGTATAATTAGATTAGAATACGCCCAGGAGACTGGAAGATCTTCATTGTGCTCCACGTGTGCCGTTCTCTTTGACTTGTTCCCTGCCCCAATGGATTGCGCCTTGTTGTTAACAAAGACTTAACGGTTCTTCCATGGCATGATGAAGAGAGGGGTCCATGCGCCTTGTCTCACTCTCGTGTTGTGGATGGAAATACTTGGCGACATTATTCACGCTCGCTCGCATCGTCGTGCACAATTTCTGTCTCCGCCGTGCTCGGCTGTTTTGCTTCTTTGAATGTGTCTCAGACGTTTTCCTCCCGAAGGGACAGGCTTTCTAAGATGGAGGAGGTTCTCTAATTGGTCGGATGACGAAGAGTCCTCGAGCTGTAAGGAGGTGAAATGATGGATAGAGGGAAACTGGATATTAGTGTTAGCAAGAAGAAGATGCCAAACAACATTAGCAACGATTAACTCAAGAAATCGTTTGGTTTTTTTTTTTGCAAGACCTTTACGTAAGTTCAATTCAAAGTTGAATCCCCTACACTAGATAAGCGCTTATTTTATTTTCCTTTTTATTTTATAAATAGTTTATGAAAAGCTTATTTTATTCGATTTTTTATTCATTTCTGTTATATTCAATTCTAAATGTGGTTCTTATGCAATGTGATTCTTATGCTCTGTTTGAAACTTATTCATTGCAATGAATTGAAATGAAGGGTGTTTGGTATCCCATTTTGTAATCGGATCCCAGGTTTGAATCTTTTGATATCAACATCGTTACTTGGGCTTCATGCCATGTGCCATTCCGCATCTCCAGCGGCCTCATTGGTCTCTGTCTGTGCTTTGTCCACCTATGTGCAAGGTGGTTCCAAGTAGGTAAAACGTTCCTCACATTATATTACTTTGTTATGGGTTGATCATTGTTTTAGATAAAAATAGCTTTCTTATGTCAAATAGTCATATGCCAATTACTCGCCAAACTTTTTGCTTTTATGAAAGCCGAGCATTCATTGGTCTTGCCACCATAAAAGAAGTAACAACGGTGTATGACAAGCGACATATTCTTAAAAGCCTGTATTGTCATTCCCAAAATCCAATCCACACATTGTAATGTTATATTGTTAGTAAGGCCAAATTATCTGCACTGAATGGCCAGATTATTATGACCACCCCATCAGTACTTCGTTGGGCCACCTTTTGCCTTCAATACTGCGACGATTCTTCTATCGATTGAGGCCACGAGATGTCGATAGATGATGCGAGAAATCTGATACCATGCCTGATGAATAGAACTGTCCAGTTGTGCGAGATATGATGGTTGTGGAGGCCACAAAAGCAAGGTAAAGTCTCCCTCATGTTCCCGCATGTTCTTGAAACCACTCCTGCACATACGAGCACCGTGGCATGGCGCATTGTCTTGTTGGAAGAAGCC
Organism: Rhysida immarginata; assembly: GCA_023313115.1. Taxonomy (NCBI): domain Eukaryota; kingdom Metazoa; phylum Arthropoda; class Chilopoda; order Scolopendromorpha; family Scolopendridae; genus Rhysida; species Rhysida immarginata. Next base: position 4,151,470 of record JAHWFO010013591.1, read on the forward strand.
TCTCCATTGGGATACACCATCAATATAATAGGATGAACTTGATCAGCAACGATACTTGGTCCTAAAGGGCCCATATCATGCCAGAAAGCATACCCCAAACCTTAATACTGTCCCCATCAACTTGAAGGGTTGTATCCATGCATGTGGGGTCTATATTTTTATGCTGTTTCCGCCAAATTCTCACTCTGCCACTCGAAACGTGATTCATCGGACCACATGACGTTTTTTCAATGCTCGACTGTCCAATCATTGTGTTCCTATGCGAATTGGAGACGTTTTATCTTGTTAACTGCAGACAGCAAAGGTGTTCGAACAGGCCTTCGGCTTCCATATCCCATACGATGCAGTGTACGGCGAACAGTGCGTTCAGGGATCCTCTCAAAGAATCTGTAGTAATTTGACGGCCTCAATTCGCACTATCAGGCCCAGTTTTTTCGGCTGACCGTCCAGTCTTTAAACACTTTAACAACAGCTGGTATTGAACATTTAACGAATGCGGCTGTTTTGCTGATACTCGGTCCATGGTCCCTAGCGCCAACAATCATCTCGCGTTCAAAGGCTGTTAAATCGCGTCGTTTACCCATATCTTCAAAAACAAATCACTTCTACTGTCGTGGTAAACAACCTGCTTCCCTATTTATAATTGTGTGGCTCTCTAGCAACTTCAGCGCGACATCATAGCTAATTTGCCTACAAACGTCAGGTGGTCATAATTATCTGGCCACTCAGTGCATAATGTTTAGGGACTACTCTAAGTGAGCGTTCATTCCAGTAAAAATCGCTTCACGCCTTATTGAGAAAAAAGGAAGAGGGAAAAGACTATCAGATTTTCCAAGTTGCCAACAGCTCTACAACAATTCATATTTTTGCGCATTTTAAATGAACCGCCGGATGTATTTCGTACTTACAAAGGAGTAGGTTTCTGATTCTCATGTAAGATTCTATTTGTACGGCCTTTTGCAAGCCATATTAGCACTTATTTGTCTTTTCTTTGACATACCTTTAATATCCACTCACCGTTTGAGCTTGTATTTAGCGTTTTCTTTAATTTACTGTATAAGTAGAATTACTGTGCTTATGTGTACAGGAATTCGTGATATGTGAAATTGAATTATCGATAGGAACCTTCGAATTTGTGATATATAAAAAAAGAGTTAATGATAGAATTAAGCACATAATTCGTTAAATCAGTTTCAGACATCACTAAATGGGATAAATTCCACATATTGAAAATGAAATAGCGATATGTACTCTGCAGTTAACGGTATGTTAAAAGAGTATTGGCGATATAAATTACAGTCGAGTTTGGTATGTCTAATGCTCCATAAAAAAAGCATAAAAGAAGCATACCGAATCAACGCTGAATCTCAGCTTTATGTACTTACGTCAGCACTTACTACGCACATCGAAAATCCCGTTCTTTGCGCTTTTTCAAATATTTGCTTTCTGAATGTTTTTGATAATAATATCGCATGTTGAAAAACATTAAGATCTTAGATTATTTACTTTGAAGCTACGAACTGCAAGTTTGAATTAATGATAAAAGAGAAACTAGTTATTTTGAAATTAAAACTGGTATGCTAAAAAAAAGCTAGAATTTTTAATCCCCGTAATAAAATATGCGCGTGTTGTTTCAAAATTGAAGAGAAGTTAAAATGTGTAATAAAATAAATAAATAAATTTAATTACGTGAGTAGATCTAAACCGGCGACCTTTTCATTAAGTCGATAAAACTAGTTTTTTCTTTCCCTTTTAATGTATGCAAAGCATATGAAATGGCGCAAATAAATTGTCGGTGAAACTTCTCTCGACAGTTGTCACAAAAAAGTTGACATGGAGCCAACAAAAATTCAAAGTTAGCAATGAAAAAAATTTTTTTTGATCGATAAACATTGTCGCATTGCCAACAAATATTTTATATAATAATAATATTAATAATTATAATAATTAATAATCTTCCATTTCGCTCTGTCATGGGATTTATGCAGTAAATAAAATAATTTTTCGATTGGGAACGGTATCAGGTGCATATTTCTCTTTTGATGAGATATCAACTTTAATTCACTTTCGAAAACATTTACATCTATAAAATATAACGACAGATGAGAATCTCGTTATAACGAATTCTGTTTCGTGATTTTGTGTTGTTCCAGAGTAAAGTTACACACTGATTTATCAATTTAAAGGTGTTCGCCTCATCTTGAAACAGTGATTCGATCCTTGTACATGAAGGAACACTCGGGTAGAATAAACGTAGGGAACTGTGGCTTGGAAAAACCTCAAACAAGAAAGAGAAGCGGTGTATGAAGTACCGGGTATGTGTCTCGAAGGTTCATTCTCAAGGGCAAAATTGAGACTAAAGATAAACTTTAGAGAACCTTCATTGGAAAATAAGTCTCTCAAGAGGTAAACTAAAACAGAACAGACTCTGGATTGATTTCATAGATTTCAATGCTCTGGTAGCTGTTTAAGTGAATTTTTTTGAAATGAAAGGCCTACAGCTGTTTACTTCTGTTTATGTCACAGCAGAATTTTCAAGATTAGGATGACGTATTTTCTTAACGGTCATCCTTCTAGATACTCACGTGCAACTGTCTAGGTTTACAGTAAATGACTTAAACTAGAGAAAACATGGACCTTGATCGCCTGACGAAAAAGGTGTGATGGCAGGACTTACAGGTTCTATAGAATCGTAACAATCAAGCTAATGAGAGTGCAAAAAAGGAAAAAATCTGAAAATATAACAGCACGAAGGTATGGACCTATCTTTGCTATAAGGGGCATTATGCAGGCAGTATCATGTATGTGGAACGTTTGCATGTCAGATCTTTGATTTCCTCACACACGTAACATTATTGCTAACAGATGCTTCTATTCACAACACAGAATCGATCTTGGGTGTTTATACAATACAGTTATCTCCAGAAGTCATCCAAAAGATATCAAATAAATGAATCGTCTAAAGAATAACTTCCTTTCGTTCATAGTTACACTTTATCCTTCTGGAGATGGTTCTATCATCAAGAGAATTCACCATGCAAATCGAAAAATGGTTCATGGAAAATGAGTAAGTTGATTTCAACCCTGTGGAGTCAGCGCCATGACACATTCAAACTATTTCGATGAAAAAAGAAGGATCACCTACATTACTAGTATGGTTTCCTATTAAATTGATAACACGGTATTGGGTTTTGAAAGTGTAAGGAATGTTAAAAGGAATGTCATTAAGTTTCCTTTTTCTCCTTTCGTATTCTTTGAAAGGAAAATGAGATTATTGCCTAGGAAAATGGATTTTAAAGAGGATATAAAAGTAAATACGCCAACTAAGTGTATTGAATTCCTTTCTCCCTAGTCTTACGAAGTCGACGGCCGAGCAAATTGCAATGCGGTGAAGCCCTTGGGGCGGCGGAGGCGGAGCTTTTGAAACGGGGACGCACCTTCGCAAGATGTTCGGTTTTTATATATTTATTCAGAAAAAGAAAAAAAAACCTTTTGCGATGTGAATTTTTTAATGATTTTATTTTCTTGTGCACGAATGGGAAAATTAAGAAAAATAGGCTCGAGGGCGGAATTTGTTTCTCTTCAAGAGGAGAGAATAAAGCAAATAGCGATTGCAAATGAATTTCAGGTTATAAATAATTTGAGTGTAAACAGCATCAAAGGATTTAATTCTCATCTAGACAGACACTAAATGAAACTAATGTTAAAGCGAAGCAGCGAACTCTGACCTAAACGATTGAGATGTAGAAAGCGAAGGGAGTGTGTTTGGGTGGGGTGTGTTGCAAGAAATGGGATTTTGAAGGATGGTTTGGGGTGGGTTCGTGACATTGTCGGAAGCGAAACAAGGGATTGTGTTTGAGTTGGAGATATTCCGTTGCCTTTTGTCGCTCTCGCTTCTCGGAAGAGAACCATTAAAACTAATGAAGTGCCCGTAACGATCAGACAAGAGAGCAGAACATTTCACTCCGTCTTGTCTGTCTTGCCTGCTCTCCAGTTAGGCGGAAAAAGGTTTCATTTTTTTTTGGAGTAAAGACATTTTTTTAGTGGCTTGTGTTGTTTATGTGTGGAGAGCGAGTGCACGGTTGTCAACCTTTGCTGCCTACGGAAGCTTGTAATTTAAATCTCTTTATATTGATCCTGAAAAATGTAGAAAATACTGCGCTCAGATGTAGTGTCTGATATGTCTTGATTTATGTTAACTGAGATTGGACTTAAATCGTGGAAACCGTCCGTTGATGCCGCAACTTCTGTATGCACTCTGTTCACGTATTAGCAGTCACCGTGCTATTTTAATGATTTTGTTAATCTTACTCGACTTCCAGAAACAGGCAAATTGTGTAGCTGATGTATTTATGACACAAACATCCAGTTTATTAGGCGTAAATTGAGAAGTCTTGGCAAGTTTATGCTGTTTGTATAAAAGAATGTAAACGTAACCTCATAACGAGAGTAAACTACAGATTTACAACATTGAGTAAATCTTGACCTGGTGATGAATGGGTGTCTTTGATATCCCGGGGATAGCCACTAGAATTTACATTTCGAACTTTGATACTATGACACGATTATAAAGCTATTTTGATATCCAAATTGGCTGTTATACGTTGAAAAAATTGAAATGCATTTTTTTTTAAAAGCAGCAGCCTTCCGGAAACGGCTTTGCTGCAATAAGAGAAAACTTTTCCCCCGATGCTTTTCCCGCCCGCCATAAAGAAGCATCGGGGGAAACTACCAAAAATCTTTAGTAAGCTTTTTGAGTGGAAGCTACCAAAAACTTGAATTTCAGTTGAATTCTCTTCGTTTTCTGAGATCTTCAGTTCGGAGCAGAAACGGGCAAAGTAGCCCATAAAGTACGCTCACATGCCAAAAGTAATGGGATAGCAGTGGACTATTTTTCAAGCGACAGTAGCATCATGTGCAAACAGTATAAATATGCAAATCAGTGTCAGTAGGTTTAGTTACACTGTCATGAGTAAGGGGTGAGGTGTTCAATATGTCGTGGCCTGGTATGTGGAGCACGACGTGTGGGTCATTCAATATCGGAGGTGGCTCAAGAATTCAACATCCCACGATCCACAGTTCCAAGAGTCTACCGAGAGTACCAACTTGACGGCATTACCTCCCACCATGGACAACGCAGTGATCGACCACACCTTCTGAATGAACGGGACCAACGGCGTCGGAGTAGGATGGCCACCGCTAACAGACAGGCAACTGACACTATGCCGGATGACATCAGATTTTAACCTGGGTGATGCTAGAGCTGTATCGATGCGAACTGTGCAACGAAATCTGGTGTTCATGGGATATGGAAGCAGAAGACCCACATGGGTGCCCTTGCTAACAACAAGACATCGTCAGCAACGTCTCTCCTGGACCCATGAACACATCAAACTGGACACTTGAAAATTGGAAACGTGTGACCAGGTCTGATGAGTCTTGATTCCAGCTGATACGAGCTGATGGTAGGGCTCGAGAGTGGCGCAGACCCCATGAGGCTATGGACCCAAGTTGTCAAGCATGCACTGTGCAAGCCGGTGGTAGCTCCGTAATAGTGTGGAGTGTTTTTTCGTGGCATGGCTTGGGTCCTTTGGTTAAGGTAGACTGTTCACTGACTAGCCAGCGCTATGTCCAGCTGCTTGCTGACCATCTACAGCCCTTCATGGACTTCACATACCCTGACAGCGATGGGATTTTCCAGGACGACAATGCACCATGCCATCGGGCCATGATTGTTCGCGATTGGTTTAAGGAGCATTTGGGGCAATTCCAGCGCATGATATGGCCACTGATAATCAGACATGAATCCAATTGAACACATTTGGGATATGCTCACGGGCTCCTGCGCCTCAAATAACCGTGCAACTATGGGAAGCTCTCCAGTCGGAATGGTCGGCAATGTCTTCAGATGTATTCCACGTCGCACGGTGGCATTTCGCCGCGTTAGAGGTGATATCCCATAACTTTCAGCATGTGAGTGTACATGAACAAGCAAGGAAAACAGCATTTCTTTCCCGCAATATCAAGCTGTCCTACTTATATAGCAAATACCTCCAGAGGATCCAATAGATATCCAATATTCAATAAATGAATCGTCTAAAAATATCCAGAGACGTCTACTAGATTTCCGCAAAACCTCTAGATTTCCCATTGGATGTTATGTGCTGTTTGGGACCATTTCTTTGCAAGACACAGATCCAGTCGATATTGCCATCCCATGAATAAGGGATCAATCTGCTGAGACGCATTCCCGATTCTGGATGGTAGATGATGCAGATCAACAATCTTTTTGCTGACTTCGGCCGCCAACCAACAAAATGATATCAAAGCGTTCCTCCTTTTTCTGCCTCGAACTTTTGAGGCACCCTGCACAAGTATGCTACTGACAATATGCAGTCTTGGTTTCAGGTGTTTAAAGACGAAAAGACCAACGTTAAACATATTCTCTGGCCAGAAAGTTGCAAGACATATTCCAGCTAATCTGATGTTTTTGTCAAACAGTGTTAGGAGCTTATGTCTCCAGTCGTATATTTCTAAAAGAACTTTAATTAATGATTTAATTTTGGAACGAATCTTGAATATTTAAACATCGGAGCTAGGTAAATTATTTTATATATGAGAGCTGTAAGTTAAAATGAATTTCTTTCTATTTTCAGCCCTCACATTTATTGACTCCTCTTATGAAGATCTTTGTATGTGGAGAGAATTTTTTTCTTTTTTTTCCGAATATTCTTTTCTCACGAGGATAAAAGAAAAAAATGAAAGGATCACGAATGCTTTCTTTTTATTCTTCGACAAATAGGAGACATAAAAAAAGCGAAAGGGCGTTGAGATGAAAGCGGTCGCTCTTTCTTGTTTCGTTTTTAAATTAAATAAAGAGCACGAAAGGAGAGAAGAAAAAAAAAATTGGATAGTGTTATCGAGGAAAAGAATTTTATATTCCTTTTTTCAAATGCGTCGGTTCCGAAAAAAAGAAAAACAAACTGAAATGCATTTAATTTTTTAGGAAACAGCTTTCTCTTGACACCTGTAACATATGATTAAAGAATATTTAATGAACCTCAACTTCATTTAGCTGTGTATTTTTAAGGAATAAATTTTCTTTAAATGTGTATGAGAATATGTTACCTTTAATGAAATGTTTTCCTACGAGAAAAAACTTGTTTAATTCCTCGCCGACAGAAATGTATGTGTTTCTTCTGTAAGTTGGGGTTTTGAATTCATTATTGGACATCGATAGTTTTTGCTTAAATCCTTTTCTTTCCGTATCCGTTGCTATAGCAACTGAATTGTAGTTTTTGGAAATCGATGTAGACTTTATTAACGGAAAGCATAACATGAATACACTATTTCAATGTATCGTAGAAATGGTGCATGTAGATGTCTGTCTTCCAATTTTGAATCGTTGGGTATTCTTAAAATTAAGTCGTAAGATTTGATGGTTAACCAATGCATTTTTATCGTAAGCGCTACATATAAGTTTTTGAGCATTACAATTAATGAAGATACATTACATACCATAACTTATTAAAGCCTAGACACAAAAATCTTCGTAATTAACTGGAAGCACAGATTCATTGACATTACAACTGAATACAAGGTGAATTAAAGTCTCCATATTTTAGTAATTGCATCAGTCATTTTGCACTACACTCGTGACCAAAAGTTAGGCATAATTGTAAAACATGACATTAAAGATTCAGATCCAGAAAAACGACAAATCTGGAAATATGGAAATATCATGGAAATCCGTTACAAGGTTAACCTGTGTCAATTCACGATTGGACTATCCTAGAAATGCAAATTTACGCAAAGTGATCAAAGTGCAATAGATACATTAGAATAAAACATAGGGCCAAATTACACACTCTTGCAAGCCACGCGAGGAAAACTCCTTGTTATCGTTGATTTTGCGTTTAATATGGACCACAGACGCCAAATTGATCTTGTCATAATCGCAGATTAATCGGAAGACTCGAAGCAGGCAGTCACAAAAGGAAGTCTCCAGAGGATTGAATGTTCTACAAAGTATGGTTTTCAGACTTTGGAGACTGTTCCAAGAAACAGGAGACGCTACACGTCGCCCAAAGGTTACAACCATTCACCAGAACCGGTATTTGCCTCCTGGACAAGAGTTTATAAATATCGCAACTGGACTTTAGATCAGTGAGCAAGGTGTTAAAGCACCGATATGATACCAAGTTCAGCTTATAAAGCGATTCTGGTCGAACCATTATCTAGAGAGGACGTGGAATCCATTATAATCCCAACAACATCAAGGAAAAGAACTAGTATAGCGGTGGTAGAGCTACGGTTTGGGAAGGCATCATTCTAAACGGACGTACAGAGCTCCCCATCTTTGACAAAGGTTGGTTCGTGGGTTTATTAGAATTTTTGGCGTAGACTGCTAAGGTCATTTTGCGCCTTTTACACAAGTTATATCTCGGGATAAACACAAACACCCATGCCCACGGCGGGATTCGAATCCACGACCAGGAGGACTCGAGAACTAGAAAGCCTATGCCCTAGCCCTCTTGGCCACCTGGCCGGCCTTTGACAAAGGTACCATTAATGGTCATGCAGGGTGTTTCAGCCAATTACGTACGATTCTAATGGTTTATTACTCAGGAACTAACAAACATAGGCATATCATATAGATCTTATAATACACATTACACATTGGAATTTCACACCTCATGAACAACATGGTCCATGTGTGCTCCATTCATCTGTACAACACGACGAAGCCTCCAGTGGAAGACTTTCTCCAAAGTGAGGATATCCAACGCATCCAGTGGCTAGCAAGAGGAAGATGGGATTGTTTTCCGAACGATAACGTAGGAGGGTGCCCTATGTGGAAAGTGAAAATAAATGAATGGATCTAATCTGTAAGACTGCTTTGAGGTGGTTTGGGGTTATGGAACGATTGAATAATGAACGGCTGACTAAGCGCTTTTATGGAGGCCTTGTGGAAGAGAAGTCAAAGGAAAGTGTCAGGATCAAGTAGAGGAATATTTGAGTTTTAATGGTATTGAAAGTTTGAATAATCGGCGAACCTATATGAAGAGAAAACGGGCTATCCGTAGAGTAGATTTTTGAATGGATTTTGTTAGTTTAAAAAAACATTATTTCATCTTTGCTACATTGTGATCTTAAAACCTTGTTATTGGGTTGCTTAGAATTGTGATTGCAAATTACGACAACCACAATGAATATTATTTCGTCGATTTTCGCGTTTGACACGAGTTGATGGCGTCGGACTAAAGAGCTTTCATCACCAATGTCAATAACAGAAATTGCCATCGTAATCGTTTAGAGGAAGCTCTAATCACATCGATTTGCGCAGAAATGTTCGAGAAACCTCCTCTGTCACTGTCACAAATTTGATTAGAATGCAAATAATTTTTTTGGAACCTTTCCAAGAAAGGAGTTGGCTATTGCGGAATTCTTTTCTCTAGTGTTCCCCATAGTGAGATTGTGTTTAAATGGTCGCTGAAGGGTTCTAATGAATTTTTTTTTTTCGATGAACCTGTTTACGATGCTTGAGGTGTGTTTCTCTGAAATGGAGGGTTATTACGAGTTTGTTTTGTTATTGTATTGTACGTTAGTGTAATCAACTCGGTAAAAGTCTTTTTAACGCGTTACATGTTTCGAAGGTTTGACGCTAATTAAGCTAATGAGGAAGGTCGTAATTCCTTTGATATTGCCGGCTTGTTTGGAGTTAATAATTTTTGATATTTCGGAATTAATTAGGCTCAGGTGTATTCAGTGGAGACTATATTTATCAAAGCTTGTCAAACTCCAATTACGTGCTAAAAGACGTTTCGTACGTTTAATAAATATGTAACTAGCTCATAAATTTTTTTCCTTTCTTTATTTTTATTTCTTCGCTCTTAAAACGTTTTTTTCTTTTCAATCCCAAGGTGTTGTCTATCGCGGAGTTGATGTTGAGCGGGGCGGATGGACCAGCAGTTGGCATGGCGACCGGGGATGATGTCGATCGGTCCTCTTCAAAATGGCGACCGATCGATCGATCGGCGTTTACTTTATCGAAGGTTGTGTGCGTGAGGGGGGGATCTGTGGCGAAGCGGAAACTCATTGGCAAACTCACGACCCGGGCTGCGACCCAGGCTGCGATCGAGACGGAGATTCTGGGGGCTCGGTGAATTCCACTGGGGGGATGAAGTGTGATTGAATATTAAAATGAAAAGAGGAGGAGATGAAGGAGGTTGGCTTAGGAGTTTTTTTTGTTGGGAGTAAGGAGGGAAGATAAAGAATTTATAAAAAATATAAATTTAGAAATAAGAGGGAGGAGAGCTACGCCTGTCTCTCTCTCTCTTTTTCTCTGTATGAGCCTGTCGAGGTTTGGAATTGACAGGAGTCTTCTCATTGGAAGATGGTGACATGTTTGGCTAATCATTAAAGGAAGGTTCTTCTACTGGAAGTAATGCAAATCTTCTTCTCTTTGATGACTTCAGGGAAAACTTCGTAGCCTTCGTTAGCAAAAAAGCTTTAAAGAAGAAAAACTCATTTATTGGGTCTTATTTAATTTATTTACTACAAAATGAGACCCCATTGTTCTTATTACAAAGACCTAATAACTGAAACGTACCGGGGTTTAATAAATTTTAGTTCTTGTTTATTCAATGTCCTTTAAGGAAATGATAAAAATTTATTACGAGAGCCTGAAAACTAATTTAACATGAATTAGGCTCAAACAAATTGGCGATAATCTTTTAAAAACGGTTTTAACCAGCCCTAATGACGTCTGTCAATATTTTATGTGGTCAATATTTGAATAGCAAATTAACAGCTTGTTAATTAACATATTAATAAGGTTTAGCGCCTCTTTCCCTGTGCGCGGCGGTTGAATCGATTGCGGAAACAAAAATGGATCGAAAGTGAGCGGTTTGTGTGTTGTTGTTACCCCCAAATATTCCCGATATACCAGATTTCCTATTCTGATCAATATCCCCGATGATGTTGGCCCACCTCCAAAAAAGCTCGCGTTTGTTCGTCCTTTAGGCGTTTAGAACTAAGAATGTAGTGGTGAAACGACCGCCTGTTTGGCTTTTGCCTGGCATTTGATTGAAGCAATTGGCATTTGTATGTTGATTAGATTTCCTTCAATTTAAGGTGGTTTTTTTTTCCATTTTACATACTACTTTACAAACTTGCCTTATCTTGGTTTAAAGGTTGTACGGAATGCCTAACGAAGCTGTTCTCTCGCTCAAATGGGTGGCTATAAATTCACATTGAGTCATTCAAGTGTAAAAGAAGAAGAAGAAACATGTCGCTAAGACATTTTTCGCCGTAGGATTCCCACTGCATGTTTCTGAAGTAATGAAAATGAATGTTAATGTCGCCCCTTTGAAGCGAACAGGGTTTCTTAATTAAGTTTTACAAGAGCTGGAGAATTCTTAGGAATGTTTGTCTTATGTCTCATGAAGTGAAGAATATCTTGTTTCAATTTCGGATTTCTTAGAAAAATGCTAAATTCATTTTAAAACAAACAAAGGCAGTTTATAATAAGCTCAACGGTGTTTAGAATTTTAAGTATGTTCATCTTTTCAATTAGATGAAACGAAGATCTTCAACTAGGATGATGAAAAGTGGTTTACGTTGATATTCACACTGGCCAATGAATTAAAAACGTGTGAATTGTTTTTTATGCAAACTACTTTGAGGTCATGTAGTTCTAGCGTATAAGTCCTTGGAAAGGGGAAGATTGTACAAGATTTTCAAACAGACGTATTTGCTGTCACGATGCACCCTGTGGTATCCTAGATGTGATCATGATTAATATCCGGCGAGTTAGGAGACCAGTACATCAACTGGGATTCATCAGCATGTTCCTCAAACCACTGTAGGACAATTATGGCCTTGTGATAAGGAGCGTTGTCCAGCTGGGAAAATAGAAGCCATGTAACTGATCAACAAGAATGCTCACATAGTCCACTATTTTCATAGTGTGTTCTACAACAGCCACCGGTCCCAGACTAAATGTCCACCTGGAAGATGGTGTTCCTTGATACGGCCATCAACGTGATGCAAAAGAAAAGATTAATTCATCGGACCAGGAAACTCTTCTTTATTTTTGCATGGAGCGTCTGTTAAGATAACATCGATTCATGTGAGGAGCATCTGCTGCTGAGTCCCATATCCAACGAAGTCCAGTAATGCAAGTATGCAGGTATCTGACTGTCATGGAATATTTGACCGAGTACATGTATTTGATTTGCCAAGCGGGACGTGTAATCCCTTGGCGTCTACTACCGGTTTTGCCGTTCGTCTTCCACTGTTCATAAGTGCCTTTTCGGAGATACTTGTTCCGAATCATCATAAGCTGGCCTTTAGCAAAGTCGTTTAAATCAGCAGCATTCCACGTTACTCGTACACGTAGTCGACAAAATGCTTTACCATCATCCCTGGCAGCCGTTAAATACCATTCGCATCTTGTCACGTCATCCCGACAAGCACATTCTCACAAGGTGTTCATAATATTTTGGCTGAACGGTGTATTTAAGAAGGGAGGAAAAAGAAGGGACTCAATGTTATTGTTCTCTTGATGGAACCACTATTAAAATAATAAGATCTTGTAAACATTCCAAGGAGGAGCTTTAGCTGTGAAGCAGAAATACATTTATACGTTTATTAA
>JAHWFO010013591.1:4164227-4244024 GCA_023313115.1 Rhysida immarginata
CCCCCCCCCCCCAAGTAACGATAAGGCAAGTAACTGACCTTGCGGTCATCTATTTTTACCCCTTTATCTGCATTTCTACCCCCACTTAATCAAAAAATTGATTTTCTCGAACTTAGTATGTAGAAAATATAAAAGAGCTCTATCTTCTTTCTTTTCTCATCATTTCCGATCGAATGATATATCACATGCCATATGTTGCCATAGTTCTAAAGACCAAGTGACTGCCACCCCCGCAACTTCGACCCCACTGGAACAATTGGGCCTAAACTTCGTAGTAATGTAAATCTTGTCTAGAGGAATCTGGATACTAAATTTCACTCCTTTATATACCTAAATAGCACATAGATCTTTTCTCCCCTCTGACTTCCACCCCCGTAATTCCGACCCCAGTGCACCAATCAAAACCAAACCAAATAGTGAAGGTGGACATGGCCATAGTAAGCTACATTCCGAATTTCAAACTTCTACCTCAAAAATGTAGAAATTATAAAGGGGACGGACCGATATTGTAAATCCAATAAGTAGCTCCATTCTTCCGCTCCTTAATAATATACAACGTAGATTATGAGCACTTGAGTAATCGTGCGTCAACAAAGCGATCGTCGCGTGCGCAAGCTCACGTCAACAATACTTAAAAGATAAAGAGAAATAACAGTATATTCATTCTTGACGAATCGATTGTTATACGACATGACATTATCTTTGTATTCTTTAAGGTAATTGTTTTTGCACGTTAATTCGACTTGAAGGGGTCCACGAAAAATTCTGAAAAATTGATACAGAGCTTGAAGGCCATATTTCTGAAAACAGAATTTGAAAAACTTAATCCGTTTTCAAGTTATCATGCAAACGGCGGACGGCCGGATAAACGTACAGATTAAGAGTGCATTCTTGTAAGTAGCTTCCTGCTAAAGCTCCTGATAAAGCAGCTTCTTGAAAGAGATGATATCCAGGGTTTCAACCTTTGGAAAAATGATCCATGATCTTTGTCTAAAAGGGGTAACTGTAGCTCTAAGGCAATCAATCATGAGCGAAGAAACAGGAAATCTACAATGTAAAATTTGACTAAAGATTTTAACTAAGGCCGTTCCCTACTCAAGCAGAAGCTAAAATCGGCATTCGCGTGACTATACGAAAACGCCTGCAAAGAAAAGTTCACCTACAGTGGCATCTGGAACGTCATGACGGGAAGAATCACGATACACGTTTTGTATGTTGGCAAAGGGTTGACTGGAAGCCCCATAAAAAAAGACCTTGAGAAATGTTTCTATTAATAGGTAGGTTCTTATTTTGTAGTAAAAAAGATCGTAAATGGGTCTGACAGAATTTTTCATGCTATAAATGTTAATAATGTAGAAAATCCACGCTCTCCAGGGACATTCGGTTTACAGTCCCGATGTTTTAACCACCGAGCCACTCTGAAGTTATCTAGGTTACATAGTTTTACATGGGGTAAAGCTGTCGTCTATATACCTTGTCCATACTTTGATTTAAGGCTGCTGGTAAGGGAATCTTGTCTGCAGGCCTGGAGATTCAATATGCCCTTATCGTTCAATTCATTGCATGAATGTTTGCATTGGATATTCGCCAGTTGACAGGAGTCAAATGATTGAAGCTGCGCTGAATAACTTCTGTTTGAAATAAACGTGACCTCTGTCATGAGATAAATATGAAGTAATCCGGAATGTCCCAGTGAGATCGGGCTTTTTCCATCATGTTAACTCGTTCTATCATATTTTAGTGTCCTCACTACCCTCAGATTTTTTCCTATTGGGGCCTTGGAAACATGTTTCCGTCTCTTTATTTCTTAATCTCTTATTCATTAAGAACGCATCTGTGTTGATTAAAGAATTTCGTTTTGTGGTCCAAATTTTGGAGGTTGCCGCATATGTATTATTCCATTGGAGCGTGATTAGCGTTAGCTTTGAGTGAAATTCCAAAAAGGTATTGATGTTGCACAACGCCGTGTTACCTTCACCAAGAGGGCGTGCCCTAAAGAGCCACCTGTCGCCCTGAGTGAGACGGGGATCCAAATGGTCCGCGTGACTTATTCGTTTTTTTTTTCTCCGTCTCTTTTTATGTGGGAGCGCCAACAGTAAATTGTCTCGCCAAGGCGACGCTGCGCATTTACCGTCTGTTTGAATGGTTGCTCGCACGCTTCGATTTTTCCGAGAGAGTATCTTAAGCAAACGAGATTTGTCATTCAGGGAGAAAACGTTTCCTCTTCTTTGCTCAAAACAAGGAGAAAGCGTTAAAGTGTCAGCTTTGTAGCTATTGGGAGAAACGGGGGAAAAGGCAACCCGATTTCGCCCTTGCGTTATTATTTATTAACGCTCGCAAAACAACGTTTTATGTGACCTCGTCCTGACGTGAGTTGAACGCCTCCTTCGTGCGAAGGGGAATCGTTCTTTGATTTGATGGAAGCGTCTGTGTTGTCGTTTGGGTGGGTGTTTGGCTCAATGACAGCTTTTTTCCCTTCGATTTTGGCCATAAATATTGTGGAATGGTTTGTTAAAGTGGAAGGTTTTTTGGGTTCAAATCATTGCATGCAGCCAATTGTTATTTGAAGGGGCATTTTGGTTTTAGGTTAGAATTATTGGCCGTAGAAGAGATAAATAATAATTTGTTAAATATTTTAACCAATCGCGTTCCCTCACAAGATCCTCATAAGTTTGGTCCAATAAATGGGACTTTTAGAATATCTCGGCTTTGTATCACTACACTTCTCCGTTATTGCATGTGACGAGTTCTTTACGACTAGGTCATAATTCCTTTATTAACAAAATGAGATATAGGTAAATTCGTACATTTTTAACCTGGTACTATTCACATGCAGCTTGGTGCTATTCAAAATAGTTTTCACCGGTTGAAATATATTTGATGATTCGTTATGGTTTCAGGGAAAATACCAAACATTATTTTAAGTCTAACTCGTATATTTCTTCTTCTTAGTGCGCCGTCTCCTATCCGTAGTTGGCGACGAATTTGACAAATATTTCTCTGCCGGCAGCAGTCCTAAATAGGTCCTCCATACAGAGACCAGTCCAGCTTTTTATGTTATCCATCCATGATAGTTTTCTCCTTCCTCTTTTCCTTTTCCTTTCAGTTTTTCCTTGTAATATTATTTGAATTATATCATATTTTTCATTTTTTATGATGTGATTCTTATGAGCAGTTTTTCTTTTCTTAATAGTAATTATCAGCTCACGGCCTTTACTAACTCTTCTCAAGACCTCATTTCTAACCTTTGCTATCTAAGGGACCTTCATCATCCTTCTATATATCTACAACTCAAAGGCTTCCAATTTCTTAATTGAGTTGGCTTTTAGGGCCATGTCTCTGCAGTGTACAAGAGAACCGACAGGACAGCTTCATTTTGATAAAATTCTGACGCGCCATTTCAATTCTGGATCTTAACATCAATTTCATTGTTGCGGTCTTCGCTAATCCAGCATCCAAGATATTTGAATTTGTCTACTTTTTCTATTTTGTTTCCAATTTCATGGTTTCCATTTCTTGTATTGGAGTTGTTATTTGTTAGTACATATTTCGTTTTTTATGTTAATGTTTAATCCCATCATTAAAGATTCATTATTCACTCTTTCAAGAAGTATCTGAAGGTCTTGGAGACTTGTGGCAATCAAAACTATATCATCAGCGTTGTGTAAGTTATTAATCATGTGATCATTGACAGTCCTCCCTTCTTTTCTTCCATTCAAGTCATTTTCCAATATTATTTCTGAATATAAGGCATAGGAGTTAAGACGTTATTTGTGAAAATTCCTGCTGTTAAGACAACTGCATTTTGGTTCCAATATAAAATTTTAATTATTCTAATATCTCTTTCACCAATGATGATACCATGATGCCAAGGAGTTTGGGATGTTGAACCCTATCAAACGCTTTCTCAAAATCGATAAAACAGAGATAAACCTCAACCTGTTGTTCAAGACATCTTTGGAGCATCAATTAGGTGATAGTAGAGCCTCTCTAGTATCCAAGCCCTCTCTGAAACCAAATTGGGTTATCCCCATTATTTGTTCACATTTTTATACCGCGTGTTTCAAAAGTTCCCGAACTGCCCCTTCTGTATGTAGGGAAAGCCTAACCGTTGAGAGCAGGAGTAATGTTCGGCCAACCACTAAAATAAGCCGTGTGCTGAAATAAATTACATAAAATCAGTTTTGCATAGTGGCAAAGTTTCTCAAATGTGTTTATTTTATTTTTACATTCCCAAAGGAAATATACGTGCAGGGTTACACCATTTGCTCAAAGTGTTCACTGTTCACCTCTTAGCCATACGCTAGTCGGTGCTCAAACGCACTTCAGGCATTGATTAGGATTGCCTGGGAATATTTGCCATCATCTGCTTAATTTTTTCCTTCAGTTCGTTAATGCTTGCAGGGCGTGTCTCGAAGACCCTGTGCTTAATATAGCCCCATAAGAAAAAGGCATGGAATTCGTCGGCGGCATTGCGCAACGTCAAGTCCCCTCTCGCGCAAAGGAGAACCATCTCTGCCCGTTCTTACAAGTTTATTTGTTTGTTTTCACGCAATAAACGTTTTTTAAACTGTTACTGTACCGGTATAATCTTAATACCGTATATCGTAGGTTTTATAAATAAAACTTTTATTGTTTACTTTTATTTCTCTCTCATATTCGCGTATTTGCATTTATGTAAAATAAATAGCGGGATTCGTAACGACTGGGAACATCCATTAATTGAAAAAAAGAGGTCGAGAGACAGTGGCTCCTGTCTACCAGCCCTTCAGCGTACCTGCACAACAGTACGTTATGCAGGGAAAGTCATCTTTTGCGTTCGGGAACTTTTGAAACACACGGTATATTCTAGATTGAATGATCTATAGAAAGACTCTTATATTACAGTTGCATTTATAACTCTTGTATTCAATATAGCTGTTAATTGCAGATTTCATTAAGGTAATCGCAAGTACAGCAAGATATTTCAGAAAACAATTGGCAGACAATTCAACATACTTGTCATTTTTTTAATTTTTATTGTGTTGGCATGTATGTTGAATGGTCTGTCATACAGTGGTCTGCGCGAAGCACTTTGCAGATCCGCAAGTAATCATGGAGCTTCCATAAACCACGTGACCCGATCAGGGAGGGGGAGGGGATTCGGTATAAAGCTACGTTGGGCTACGCTGGGCTACGTAGTTTTTCATTTATTTTATTTGGCATAGTTAATCAGGGTACAGAATATACAACAGCATTATGAAGGTTTATTTCTATAATTACCTCTGTAATTTAGTTTTCATAGATACCACGTGATAGCGCTTGGCGGCGAGTTGCATCATGGCCAACTAGATTGTATAATCTAGTTGGCCATGGTTGTACGAGGCGGGCACATTTTAATCTATAAAAAAATTGTCGAACGATATCGATGTATCAAAGCAAAGGGCAACTATAAATTACAGACCCAAATTTGCTTGCGACTGTAAATAAGGTTAGGTTTTAGAGTGGCTCGATGAAAAATACTGAAAGCGAACTTCAGGAAGCAAAGGACAGCTGGGAAGATATTTTCCCATTTGCTGATTCAAAATATTTACAATTATTTAGAATTGACATTCTTGTTCATAATTTAGAATTATTCGGACATAACAAGTATCTGCATAAGTTTCAAAGAATGGCTGAGCGGAGGCGTACTGCGAGTTGGGAGATAAGGATGCCATTTATGTGTAGTTTCCTTCTGTGCATAACAACATTGGCTGTTGATGATATCTAGAGATGGAAACAGAACTGTATAATATAGGAATGCCGCACAAACTGAAATGAGAATCAAAACAAATCCTTTCTTTCTCTAATCTGGTGGCCCAGTAATTGTAGATCTGGTACTCAGTAATGTTCAACTTGTGGTGTGCCACTAATCGTCGGGCCGCGTGTTTCAAACTACTTAAATCATACGTCATTAGAAATCTGAATTAGCTCACTGGAGTTTCTATCAGGCCGATTAAAATCGTCCAAAGAGAAGATTGATCTATTATCGCTGTTGTATGGGGGACGGGGGGGGGGGGGGCAGAAACTTGACAACACGGTTAACGTGACCTGTTAATCTACCAAAAGCCATGAACTTTAAAATTATGGGCAGTTCGACCCTAACAGAATTGGGGTAATATAAGGAAACTACTATTCCGACAGGTCGAGAACTCGCTTGTTCTCTGACAATGAAAATGCAGTAGTTTGAGTAGTCTGCTCAGAGTTCTGACCAAATCCTATACATGAGATGAACTCTAGAATGAACTGCAGGGAATGATAAGTAATCTTCGGTCATATCTCTGGGCATCGGACTTGCAGGATAAATTGCAGTCGTTTATACGGGAAATTGATTGAAAGTACACTTCGATGCGTTGTCTTTGTCATATAGTAAAAAGAGCGAATGACTACATGCCATAACAGCGATTTTCCCCACTTTTAACAATGTATGTCTCCCTCCTTATCTACCTCTTGATATTTTGTTTAACCGTTGATTGCGATGGAGCAGTTACTGGTTACCTAGTAAATTTTTATGTGCTTATAGATTGCACAAACAAATATCTAAGCCTGTGGTTATTTGTTCCTCTGTCGTGTAGTTGATGGCTGGACTTATCGCATTTTCTGGAAAATGGCAGGCAGATGTTTACCTGATAAAATCGCACCTGAAAAGAGTTTAAAAATTGTTTACATTCTTGCATAAGTTTTGCTTTCCAGCAGAACCGAAGTTCGTTTCAGCTTAACAAGACTTACGCGATGGAGATCGATAGATGGCGGAGGTTTAGCCACTTTATAAGACTCCATTTAATGAACTTGACTTTTAAGATATACAACTGACGGTGAATTTTTAAATGAAGTGCGAATCTTTTTATGGGGTGTTAAGAAGATATTTTTCTTGATTAAGCATTTTGGCTGAACTCCAACTCGTGGGAAGGTAGTTTGGTGATGACGGAGCGAGAACGGCATTTGTGGATGAGGTCATTGAGGTTCACTTTGTTCCTCGTTTATTATAATTTTTTGAGAAAAGCATAATCGATCCCTCACCTTTTATAATATCCGTTAGGAATAGCATAGCAATAAGAGTGGGACGTCACAGTTTCCATTTACTTTGATGCGGCTGCGTTGAGTATCTATTTATACTAAGAAATATGGCGTGAACTCGTAATAGACGCACCATTTCACATCGTTGATGGGGAGATAAATCATAGTAATTTATGAAATTTATGATTATGCTCGTTTTATTGATGAGGAGATAATCGTAGAGATTTTAACTTTATAGTCCTGGTGTTAATAATACAGAATGTTCTGTTCCTGTAAATTTGAAGGCGATCTATGCCAATTAAGGAAGGCTGCCTATTTTAATAATAATAATAATAATAATAATAATAATAATAATAATAATACCATTGGTTAAGTGGAATGCTGAAAAATACGAACTACTTAGGATTAGACAAATGTGGAATATTTTGGCACTGTTTAGATACTCACTCCCACTGAATATCTATATCGTCATAACTGCGTGCTGTCTCTGTGACGGACAGAAATATATATAAATATGAATGTTATAAAATGAATTAAATACTTAATAGTCAAAAGGAAATTGTAGTTTAGCAATTTTATATGCGGTTAGCAGTTTTAACCATCGCTCTGGTGAAACGTTATTATTTTTCAAAAATGTGGTTAGCTAAAGCACTACCCTTGAAAGAGCTAATATTGTATTAGAAAATTTTTTATGCAGATTTGGCATAGCACCAGAAAAGTATGCCTATGATGAAAACAATCATGTGAAATATATTTGGGACCGGATAACATTGACTGAAAATTTTACCAGGTATTGTAATAACAGACTCACTGTTAATTTTCACGACATTATCCTTTTAGGAAGAAAGGAGAAGGAAGTACAGGATCACTGAATGAATGGAGTAAGAGAACAGAAGAATGGGGTATGAAGATAAGCAAGGATAAGAGCAATATATTGATAATGACAAGAGAGCAGAGAAATGGAAGAGGAATAATTAAATTAAATGGAGAAGCCCTAGAGATTGTGGATGCTTCAGATACTCAGTAAGTATGGTAGCTCAAGATGGTAAAATTGGCAAAGAACTCAGCAGAAGAACCCAGCAAGCGGCAGGATTCTACAAATGCATTAGAAGACTGCTGTGGGATGAGAAAGTGCCTATAACATGCAAGGAAGGCTTATACAAAATCTACTTCATGCCAATCTGGACCTATGGAGCAGCAACGTGGACCACAACACTAAAAGAGGAGAGTATGATCCAGGCCACGGAAATGAAGTTCCTCAGAACCATGGTGAAGAAGACCAGAAGAGACAAAATAAGAAATGAGGAGATAAAAACTCAGACTAACATGGAAAAGATAGGAGAGAAAATAGAACAGATTAGTATCTTGTAGTGGAATAGTCATAGTATTGTACTTCTTAACGAAAAAAATAGAGGCTTTACAATACTGCATTATAAAGACTAGATTGAGCTGGTTTGGGCATGTAAAAAGGATAGAGGACCACAGAATCCCAAAGGTAATATTAGAAAGGAAGGAAGAAGGAAAAAGACCAAGAGGCAGACCAAAGAAATGATGGCAGGATAAAGTAAAGGAAGAGGTTGGGAAACTGATAGATGTGCCGAAAGTCTTCAGAGAGGAATGGCGGAGGGAGAGAGGGAAATGGAGGACTTTGACTCACTGCCCGACCAAGGCCTCCTAGATAACCAAGGATAATAAAATAACAAGGATTGCTTATGCGATGCTACCATCTAGCGAGGAAATTTGCAAACAAACTAACTGTGACGTCACTCCTAGACCCGACGAGCGGGCAGCGCAGGAGAAATGCTTGGAATATGCTGTTCTGCTGCCGCGTATAATATAATTTAATAACTACTTAGAAAAACCAAAACTCGCAACGCATAATATAGTTGACATTTCCAAAAGATAATTGTTGAAAATTTTGGGTGAACAAATTTAAACGCATTAAAAAAATCAATCTGAAATCATGCCATGATTACACTGAATCCAGTGGAGCAGAGGTACTTCCAGCGAGTTCTTCAATACGACTTGTTAGGTCTACCAGCGGGAGACTACCACCTCGAAATATTTTAAAGAAGAGTGCTTTAAAATTAAATAATACCGGTACTTAAATTTTTAATATCAGACACTAGCATCGACGTAGCCAAACGGGCAAAGTACCCCCCCACCCACCTTAAGTCAAGTAAACGTATTTTTGAGTGAGCATTCAACCCCTCTCGATGTTTAGGAAAATGAGAACATTCGTCTGCATTAAGTAATTGAATTTAATGCAAAAACTTAAAAGATCTGTTCACTTTATTTTTATAAGTAGGCTTCGGATTTGCATATAATGCATATTTTTTCCCGAACTAGTAATCCGCTCAAATGATGTTTTAAAGCACTTTTAACCCCTTCTGGGCCTTCTAGCTTAAGTTTTATTGTACATAAAAATGCATATTTCTGACTTCAGCGCATATTTTTGAAGGGGTGTTGCTTAGAACTACAGTTCATTTTTATCCAAGTATTTGTTGCTGAACAGTTAAGATTTTACTGCATATTTTGGCGGGGTTTTTTTTTTAGCGCATAGTTTTGCACTTTTTAGTGCATTTAAATCCGAACCCTAATTACAAATAAAATGCAATAACCTGCTACTAGTTTATCTGTGGCTCAGTTGATTTTTCCGAAAAGATTGGCCATTTATTTTCCAGTAATGTGTTAAATTTAAAAGAATCACTGGAGAAAATGTATCATCAACACTTTATTAAGAGTCGCGTCAGTATTTTTTCAATTTTTAAGCATATTCATGTAGGCCCCGCTCCTTTTTTCTTTCCAGTATTGACATTTTCAAGTACTCAATTAAAAACATCATTTGAGTGAATTACTAGTTCGGGAAAAATATGCATTATATGCAAATCCGAAGCCTGCTTATAAAAATAAAGTGCAGAGATCCTTTAAGTTTTTGCATTACAATAAAAACGACATTTTCAGTTTATGTATTAAGCTAATTTTGAATTAATAAAAGGGTATGAAAAAAATATAAATAACTTATAAATATATCAGATCAAACATATACATAATTATATGTAATATTTTGCAATAATATATCTTAAATTTTATCAAAAATTTCAAATAAATAAAAAGAATATGTTAATTGTTGCTGTGTTCATATGCTTTTCCTTTGAAGCAAGGTCTAGGAATGATGTCATCTGCACCAGCCAATCACGTCAATTTACCCGCATAAGCAATCCTTGCTCGAACATGATGGGAAGGGTCATGTGATCAAAGGAGGGAAAGTTGCAGACGATGCAGGCGCTACTCAATCTTTACGCTAAGCTTACGTGCGAATGCAGATCATTTTATTATTCAGCATGAACCTTTTAAAATATAATTCTTTCACAACATATTGTAAAGAAAGCATGGAGTACTAACATTCTTCAAGTAGGCATATAAATTCATTTTGTTTCTGTTTATTTAGGTCACTGATGATCGTCGACGTTTATAAGCGATCCTTCATGTATAGATCATTTTCGAGTGATAGCGACACGCAAATTTGAAGAAAATCATTTTGCATTTAATGAACTATTCATTCTAAAATTCGAACAACACTTTAGAAGATCCAGAATAAAAGAAATAACAATCGCATTCATTTAAGACGTATTGTAGTTAAATAAAAATGGAATAAACATCGAAGCATTAGGTCCAGTGAAGTAAGCCTAACTATAAATATAAGATTACCTGAAGGTATATGTGAATGATTTATCTGCTATTTGCATGCTACTAACATTTATAAATAAACCAAATATTCACACAAATAGCAATAAGCCAAATTTGAAGTTAACCTATATCCTTTGTAATTTTTCAAGCATTTAAGGCATTAATCTCTAGGTCAGAATGCTCTCACAGACGAAACATTTATCTACTACATCTGTAGTGCTTAATGCTTGAATCAGAATTAGAAACAACTACAATCAAAAATTTCTTTATTAAATGTAATAATTAAATATTTTTAAAAACATTTGAAAAGACCTACAACATTTTGAAAACAATAGAAAAACTCATAAATGTCTATCGATTTTTTTCCTTTATTTTGCTAGCGAGCTCTTTTTTTTTTTTCTCTCCTTGTATTGTTTTCTCTCTTCCCTCCTTCCCTCCTTTGTGACGTCATCAGCTCATAGTGTCCGGGCCTCGTTATTTAGGATAAGGGGAAGGAAAAAGAAGATTGTAATAATAGAAAGAATAAAGGCATCAGTTATAAACTATGTGAAGGATTTCAAACTAAGATTTTTAAGTTTGAAATATTTCATAATTTATTTGTTAATTAATTAGGAAGACTCCAGGTAATAAAATATTTTTAATTATTATTAGTGTAGTTTTTCGAAATTGGATTCTTCTATAATATTTGTCATGACGTTACTACAGTGGATTTGTTACGTCCCGATTTTTTTTAGCGCTGTCCCGAATTTTTGAACGATGTTCTGAAATTTCCTGGTTAAGAATTGGTCACCTAAGTATGTTCCTGCTACTGGAACAAGTTGGCGCACTTAAAACTAGGAAAATGTGTCCCATGCCATGGACCACCTCTTCCGAATTTTACGTGGGTACCAAGCAGTCAGGAATGGGCGTTCTCTGGGAACCCGTTAGACCGTAACTCGACTGTCTGATTGTCAGAGTGCGCACCGAGGTTCGTTGCTCTATAAGGTAAGTTTATGGTCCACTTTCGGTGAGCTAACATGCGGCTTATGTTCTCTTGAAGTAGCATTTCGAAGCTCTGTATGAGTTGTTTCACCTGAAAGTTGCATGTATCACACGTGCTTGCACTCGACGATCTGTCATTTTCTTTGGTCTACCATTTGGCGATTCACAGACTTTCCTCCTTGAGATTTCCACTTGACAATGATGTCACTTACACAATCTTACTATACAAAAATGAATGACAAACGGGTCTTCTTATTTATATTAGCTTTGACATCTTAGATATATAAATTAGGACATTAGCATTGGTAACACAATGAGCCAAAACCGCTTTTCCACAACAAAATATTTATTACGCCTGTATTCTTGGCTGTAATTTACCTGATTGGCTTTGCGAAAATGTTTATCCACTTGTAAAGGAACTTGATTGGTCCCTATTATGTATAAATAGCCCTAAGGCACACTGTAACATTCAGTCTTGTTGAAAAATGGACGCGTAGCGTCCGAAATACGTATCCAGGCGTAATAAATATTTTGTTGTGGAAAAGCGGTTTTGGCTCATTGTGTTACCATTGATGTTATTTATCCAGAGTTAAGGTAATTTGTTTTGTTTTTTTTTTTGTTTTTTTTGTTATATACACATTAGCATTGTTTTGGAGGGGTGTTAGGAAATTTTTGATCACTTAGTCTACAGTGTGGAAAAATTAATATTAACACTGCAAAGTCGTCCTACATTCAGTGTAATATTAATACGTGCGCCATAATAAGAAAATTATGGGAATCATAAAGTGACCTAAAAATAATGTTATTTATTGTAAAACAGTTATGTAGATTGTGTGTATAATTTTGTAAAGGTTTGATTTAGTATTTGATCTCCTTTGTAGAAATGATAAGCATTAAAACTAGATATTACTGCATCTTTATGAAATTTATTTTCTGCTTATTATGGATAAATAGATAAATCCAGAGATGTTTAATTAGTTTTTTAATTAACCTCGTCATCGAAATCATTAATGAAGCTTTTAATAAGTTCCACCTGAACGTAATTAGATGTTGGATCCTAGTGAAATGAGATTTTTGTACTTTGGATTATATTTCTCTTTCCCTTGAATTTATAGGATGAGACATATCCTCCGGATGTTTTTTTTGTGCTTTTTTATTCGCTTCTCTTTCCTGTTTTTCCATTATGGAGTTTCTCTCTCTGTTTGGTGTAATATCTCCTCTCATTGGGTGCAAAATGACCACCGCTGTTGACACACCCATAAAACTAACATTCATCAGTCCATCCATTTCCCTCCCCCTCTTTCTCGGCCTTTTCCAATTTCATAGAAAGAAAATAAAATTGCCTTCCTACTTTCTTTCTTTTTTTAAGATAACATCTCCTTCTTTAAAGATCTTTTTCGCTCTCCTTCAAGAAAGGCCAGCCACCCGGCGGCAAATGTTGACAAAATAATGGAGGGGGTCGCCCTTTCTTTCAGGGCTTGCAAGGGAAGAAATAGGGGAGACCGAATAAAAAAAAGGAAACAAAGAAAGAATCCACCCCTTCCTTCCTTTCGAGAGATCGATAGTTCGATTTCGTGACCCCGATCGATTTAGAAAGATTTTAAAACGCGTTGTTCGTATTGGATCCCCTTAAGAGAGCGGCGATCGCATAAGTTGCTGCAGCTGCCAACTGAAACAGGACTCTTTAGGTCTTTTTTATATACTCACTCTGGTGGAAATGGAAAGTTAATCTAACTTAACCGCCATTAGCATGAAAATTTTTTTGTATTCTTGGTGGCACTGAAGCAGAAGCTTTGCAGTATCATCACTGATTTCTCTTCATGTCTCAGGCTTTTTAAGATTTATAGAATTACAATTGCTTTCCCTTGGTATCCTTTATTAGGTATCATGTTGCTGAAAGAACTGATTACTTACCAATGGGCAACACTTTCTACTTTACACGTACTTGACAAGAACCAAACTAGTATTGCCTTCATTTGTTTAATAAGCACTTCACGCCTATCGAAGGTATTAGGCATTTAATCCCAAATCGTGTAGGAGAAGCAGGGTATAGACTGAAAGGGTAACCCATGGAAAAAGGAAAGTCTGTAGACCACTTGCCTAATATTTAGTAGACCCTTAGCCTGTATTTCTTCATGGAGGCGATCAGACCTGGTTGCAACAAGCTTCTTTCAATCTTCTGGTGATATCTGGCTCCATACTTCAAGCACAATCTGTTTCAACCCTTCTATGGTTTTCGAAGATTTTGCTTCATTTGTCCCCACAGATTTTCTATTAATGACATATCAGGGCTATTGATTGGCTAAGGCTTCCATCACTTGATTGTTGAACCACTTCTTTGTTTTTCGGCTGTTATGGCAGGGAGCTTTACCATGATAGAAGCAGGGAATTTCACAGAACGATTCATAAGTTCTGGACGTTCGAATGACATATTTGTTGTAATTACATGATGCAAGCTGAAATTCATCAGACCATATCACCTGGTCTCAAACATGATGGCCGAATCTGATACTCCTTTGCCTACTCTCGGCATCGTTTCCTTTGGGAAGTTGTGAGCAGTGGTTTCACACGCGCAGAATAGAATCGAAACTTCATTTCCTTCAAACGTCATCGTGCAGTATTTACTGATACGTTGTGTTCAATGGTTTTGTTCCTTTCTTTTTGTGGCAGCGCCACCTAGTATGATTTCTTTGAAATTCTGATCACTAAAATATTGAGTTATAACTTTTCACGTTCCTACCCTCTTGTTTATTTCTACTCTGCAAAATCCACTTGACAATGTGGCTTTTTAACTTAGCTTTTCAGATATTTATCATTAGATGCATTTTCTTCCAGATGCTTTTCCACCAGTTTCTCGTTCATGCTGCATGATCTAGTGGTTTATTGTTTTGGGTATATCCAAATCGCAATTTATTTGGCGTTCAGATAAACTTGAATTATGTTTATCGAGAATGATCTTTCAAATTTCATCTCGTTTATACCAATAACTCATTTACTGAAGGTTTATACCAACAATAACAGACATTTGAATACATTTGTTGGCAAGTGGTCAATGATTTCCGGTGGCAATGAGTCGGTGCCTATGATTAACGGAAGATGTTACCTCGGCGATATTATTAACAGCAACTGGCCATGAATTATAAACTAATAACTCTCAAATGGCCTATTGGAGAGTTATTAGTTAGGTTAAATAAATCTTCATGAAACATAGTTAATATTCGTCATTATTATTTAAAAACGAAGTGCAAAGTTCTCCTCAATTACAAATGCAATAAAACAATATACTGATAAAAATGAATCCTTTTTAACATTCATCAAAGTCACTTGAGAGCCAGCACTTAATTGAACCAGAATGTTCCACAATTAGATGGGTTGGTAGGACACTGGTAGGTTAACACAAATGGAATAGCACTTGATGGGCTGCTTGATGACTCCATTCCCATAATGTTTGACACGGGTAGCACTCGACGACTACACTCAAGTTAAGTTAATTCAGGAGCCAAGCATCATCATGAAAGACTTTCACTTTGATAGATAAACACGATATCTATAGAACCGCAAATAGATACAGATGCATAGAAACAAATAAACACAGTTGACCATACCGAAGAAAAATCATCTTTTTGATGAGCTAACAAGAACTTTTTTTTAAAAAAATGAACCGACTTCATGGGTCATAAAACTTCCCAGAAAAATATTGATAGCATTTTCAGGGTGATTTCAGCGATTGTTTCAATTATTTTGTTCTTGAGAGTTTCAATGTCATCAACGTTGGTCTTGTACACTCTGTCTTTCACATATCCCCAGAAGAAAAAATCCAGAGGGTTCGTATAAGGTGAGCGGGGGGGGGGGGGAGCAAGGGATTGACCCATCCCTTCCAATCCATCGTCCTGGAAAGTTCGTATCAGGGCACTGGCCTAACTTGCAGGCCCCAGGGAGGAGGTGCTCCATCTTGTTGGAGACTATGTTGGGCTGTAGTTCTTCCACCTGTGGAATCAGGTAGTTCTCCAGCATATCTAGGTAGGTTGCAGCGGTAATGGCTTCTTCAGCGAAAAAGAAAGGTCCGATTACTCGATCGTGCATTAAACCGCATCAAACATAACCTTTGGATTATTGATGAAAACATTATTTTTATTATTATTATGAAAAGCTTTTATTTAACTTGCAATGTTGGCTGTTTAGGTCAGTTAGTTTGTTTAGATCAAATCTTGTAATCAATATTAAACCAACTTCCCGAGAAGCTAGAGAGCTGAAACTTTGTACACATGCGCAGGACCGATGGCAATGCATGATAAAAAAATTTTTTTCAAATAGGTTCACTGTTTCGTGTTCTAATGGTACTAATTCGTTACTACGTACTGTCCAATTGCCACAACAAAGAATTCGTTATGACGAGGGTTGAATGTATCCGTTGTTTATTGTTACAAAATTTTGCCATATTGTTGACGAGATATTAAAATAATAATAAAACATGATAAAAGCGTGGTTAAAAAAAACCCCTCTTCTTACATAACTTATTTGAATAGTTAAAAACCTTCCCAGAAAAATATTCAGTCGAATAGCGAAAACCCCATCCAAATCGGATCAGTAGTTTTTGAGAAAATCGCGAACATACATACATACAAGATACATACGGGTCAAACACAGGACCTCCTTTTTTTGAAGTCGGTTAATAAGATATATGTTAAAGAAGGATGCCAGAAGGAGCAAGAATCTTAGTTTCAGAAGAAGTCTCTCTTATTGCTTCATTTTTTTCATATTGCTTAAGAGAATGCGCGCTTAGTGGTTATCTTAATCATAAAATTGTTGCGATACGGAGGAGATGTGGTTTTACTTAATGTTACTAACACATACTAATATTATAGAATGTAATAACAACTGTTATTATTTAGTTATCTATTGATCCGTACACGCGGAAATGATTAATGTTGCTTACCTAATAACTAAACGTCCAATAAATTTATATAATCTTGATAGATTTCAATATATATTTTGGTAGTGATTCTGTAGAAAGGAAACCCCTATTCTAAACATTCCAGCAATATCTTCAATTTCACTGGTTTTCTTTGAGTTTTCCTTTCTGCCCAAGCGTGACCGTATTGTTATTAATCTCCAATTAGCCATTACAATGAAAGCTAACCCAATTAAAACGTAGTGATTGAGAATGAAATGACAAATAAAACCTTATCATAACCTTGGAGATATGTATTCGTTTCATATTTCGGATGTTTTTTTTCGGTTAGAGGCTTTTTCCTTCTTTTTCAGAACTCGATCCTAATATCAGTCATGGTTCTTTCACACTATTACCAAATTCCTTTGACATGAATCCAATCGAGCATTTGTGGTTGAAGTTCCCAAACGGGTTTGTGATGCATTACCTCAACTGCGTAATTCGTAGGAGCTGAAGGATCTTTTGGTGACAGTGAGTTTCCGTTAGCATTGGACACCTATCAAATGCCTCGACGAGAGAAGGATGTTTAGGTGGTTATAAGGTTTTGACTGCTCGGGATATGCGAAATTTCGAATGTAAACCGAAGTAAATGAATAAACTAAAGTTAAGATAAACAAAAATTGTATACACTATATTTCTGTATATAGCTGATAAAGCTGAAATGTAAGAAATGTTTGAAATCACACGTTTGCTCACCTTATATTAGTATTACATGAAGTTAATAAAAACATTTCTATAAGAAGAGACTGAAATATTTATTAGAAACAACTTTAATCTGACTTTAAATTTATTCTGTCTCTCAAACACTTTGAAACTTTGTTCAAATCTGATTTCCTCGAATCAGCGAGTTGTCTTGGAAATTTTAAACGAAACCTTTTTGGATCGGTCGTCAAAAAAAGAATACTTGTCCACGTGTTTTAAGAAAAAAAAATGTCATCCGATAAGAATCTTTGGAACGTTACACGGAATCCAACTGTGGGTGCCTTATATAAATCGATACGATTTCAACAAATTGCTTACTTGGAAGGAGGTTGGAATCGTTTCTTGTGGAAATGGGAATCTTACGGACGATACCCGTAATTCCTTACAGAAATGGTATTAAGCATGAGGATGGACGACGCTTGTTCTTTTTCCTGTCCAGAATTGGATGACGTGTTTGAATCTTGTTAAATCGAGCGAAACTTGCGACGATTTAAGATAAAGTTTTGCGCTTCTTTACAATCGAAGATTTGGGTTTTCCGTTTAAGTTTAGGTTTATGTGTATAATAAAACTGGCTATATTACTGGATGGAGGTTCTTTACTGCGTACAGAAGTTGTTTTATTGACTGTTGAATTGTATATAACCAAAGAAAATAGAATTTAAGAGTCGTTTAATCACAATAAGAGCAATAAAAGTACCCTCTCGTGTTATAAAATGACATTTCGACATGACGATAAAGCTGGAAATTTAAATTTTCAAGTGGAACTGTTTGCTATAAGGAAAGGCATTTTGGTATTGATTTTCTCTACATTACACAATTTGGAATATCGAATATTGTCGTTATCCGCTTTCTCTGAAGACAGGTCCATTTTGATCATACAGCTAGATGGTTTACAATTGATTATAAAATTATTCAGTTTTAAATTTTATTTTTATCAGATGTCGCCATATGAAATGTTCGTTTTTGTGAGCGCATCTAAATGTCATCTTCAGCAATACTGTTCCATCGATTACATAGCCTATTTATGTAAATTTCAAAGAGCATTTTGGTCTGGAATCTACAGAAGTGTGCAAATTATTAGAGTCAAACAAGAAAATCTAAACTACACTATTTTTGTCGAAAATTCATATGCTGACAAAGAAGTTACACTTTAATGTGTGATATCTAAGATCTTTTTGTCCGCCCGAAATCTAAGAAGCCTATGTTTTCGTTTCCGCAACTCTGAAACAGACTTAAAAACTTCGATTCGGGAAGATACTTCGAAATTTTGAATAAAAAATTCACTCTCTACGTATGTGACCAATTTTGTGTTGCTTAATTTACTCTGCTCCCCCCCCCTTCTACTCGGGCAACGGTTTCCCCCCAGGGTCATTAATGATCGATTTGGGGAAATAAAGTAGACCGTATGGATGAATATAATAAATTTAATAAAATATAATAAAATGTAACAACTAATGAACTCAATCGGAGCTCTGAATTCTTTTAAACACGGAAATATTAACAATTCCTTACACAATATTATTACAAAATGTTTGGTTACTAGCCTGTTAGAACATGTCAGAACAATTCTAGCAAGCCACAAAGTGTCGATCCTGAAATGAGAGAATTAATTTACATAGCCGATTACCCAATATATACAGGGTGAGTCAAAAAAAGCCGGCGTGAGGAAAAAAAACTAAGTCCCAGGATAATATGTTTTGTCGAATAAACCTATTGTTGAATATATCTGTTTTGCAAAACCTACATAATCCGTAACTCATCCTCCAAAAGACCGAGGATTTCACATTTTATGACCAATGTTCCCCGCTCACCTAAATCAATCAATGCAGCATGTTACCTGATATTGGATTTATTGCAAAAAGTTTCGCCCCATATATATATATTGTTCAACATTGACACACACGTCAATAGGCCAAGCTACCACAGCAAGAACGACCTTGGAAGGCATCACGTGTCCTTTTTTAGTAAGGAGCAGCACGGTAACCTCAAACATAATTACAACAACTCTATACAATCGCTGTGGAGGCAATCACCTGAACAATCGTCAGTGCTGCTCATATGGACAAAAACTTTCAGCGTAACTTTCACATAAACTTCTCAGCGTCCAAAGCCAATCTACAGGTTATCCTAACTACACCCTAACGAGTACGGTTTATGCATATACAGCCGCCCAACCCGTTGAACCTCCAGCTAGAGTTCACTCACTTCAATCACTTAAGTGATCAGCTCAAGGGTGTCAATCAGCCCCAAATCCCCTCAATACATATTCTGACAGAACTCTAATACCATAAAAATGGCATATCAAAAAAAAACTAGAATTTGCTATTGGGCTCAACAATTGTCAAAACAATGCATAGAGCAACTATAAATGATTTTTACAGATGGGTAACATCATCATATATAACTGGTATCAACCATTCATAAAATACAAATTGAGTGCCGAAATATAAATATTACAAAGATCTAATGTTAAACAACTGATGTTTAATTGCAATAGTTCTAAACATGACCATTCACCTTAATTGGTGTGTATTTACGAATACACGAATCGTTACATTCCATTTCCACAACTCGCCCATTGATTAAATCACTAAGCAATGGTCAACGATTCACCGTATAGCTTATCAACACCTATATGACTATGGCAAATCATTAGCATCTCTAGTACATTGCGTTGTTTTGATTCAAAAAAAAAACCTCTAACAAAGATTTTTTTTGTGAACGTTACTAATTAATGCATCATAGGAACAGTATCATGCGCGACTATTTGTTTGCTTCCAAAATGGGAACAACGTGGCACCAACGTTCCATTTCCCCATCAACAAAACGAAGACTCATTCCCCTGAAATAACTGGCCGGCCAGGTGGTCGAGAGGGCTAGGGCGTAGGCTTTCTAGTTCTTGAGTCCACCTTGCCGTGGTTTCGAATCCCGCCGTGGGAATGGATGTTTGTGTTTGTCCCGGCCGTACAGAATTAACTTGTGTAAAAGGCGCAAAATGACCTTAGTAGTCGACGCCTAAATTTCTAGACCCCCCCCCCTTGAAATAACTAGGCATTCAATAATAGCAACATATCATGCAGGGCAGTTACATAGCACGAGATATGCATCTAATACATACAATTCCCAATACTAGAGATATGCATCCATCTTAATGAGGACCATTAGAGACATTGACTGTTTTCATCCATCATGGGCGATCTCTTGATACGACGTCCATTCCTACAGAAACATTTTCTTCCAGCCAAAAAATTCAACAATTAAATAAAAAACATCTCTGAATAATTCATAAATCACCGAACGTTTGCACTGATACTCAGAAAGCACTCAGCAATAATACAAGTTTATTATACTGAAAGCTTACATTATTATCACACCTCTCACAACAATGCCCCCATTTTGCTCAAAATTAACAAAATTCTTAATACTGTACCAACAAAATTCAAAATTCTCCCCTGGCCTCTACCGGCCCGCTACCAGTACAGCTCATCTCAAGCCCTTACCCTAAACTTAATCGACCCACCAACCAATTTATAACTTTGACTATAACCACCCATCCAACTCACGACACCACTGTCACAATGACAGTTGCTTCAGCTTAATTGGTTGTAGCATTCATACCAGCGAACAAAAGTCAATAATTTCGACATGTACGGAGTCCTCTAAGGGGAATAATTTTTGTAAATAAATTGTTTGGCTCGGGTGAGCCAATTTGAAGTTAACGTCACCCTCTCCCCCCGGAAAGTCCACTCCCCCGTTAGAATTTTTTGTTCCAAGTTTCGCGAAGAAATGTCAAAATTTTGCGGAAAAGATGGACCTTATTGGGAGGCCTATGCAAATGTACCATTTCACTTTATTTTTTTGGTGGTGATAGAGCTGCTGATTTTTCCGTAACTCGTTTTCAAAACGAACACTGACGCCAAAATGGTTGACGTTTCACTAAAAACACTTAAATTGACTATATTTCATACAAAATTGGACAATGAGGTACTGAATTGGACATTAACAGTCAAAGCTAAGCAGCTGATGTTTTGAACTGATTTTTTTTTAAGATGGGACTTAGAATAACATTAAAAATAACATCCATGCATTTACAGTCTTAGTTTGTGTTCGGGAAGTTATGTAACCTACGAGAATGTAAAGAAAGAAATTTTTTTGAATCTAACAATTTGGATATCTATTTACTACTTCCTAATTAGAGAAAAGGTTTCTTTCTGAAGAAATTGGTAGTCATTGGAGGGCAAGTAAGGTGAGTGAGGCGGTTTGAACTCTTGCAGTTTTTGGACGGCCACGCATGAAATACTGTCATGAGAAGAACGCTTTTACCGCAATTCGCATTAATGTAACTTCTGACTATCCCCCCGAGTGAAAATGTCACTGAAAGGTACCCGCTTTGATACCCAGGAGAACGGCCGCATTGAAAACCATTTCGAAAGAGTCCTTTTACAGGTGCTTCTAACAATGGAAGGACCGTTGGGTTTTGTGTGTGGAAACAGAAAGGGTCTACTTAGGAGATTAGGAATTTAACCATAGCACGTAAATAACTTTTCCCGATCTAAAAATCGCATACTTTTAGACTTTGATGGAATTTGAGGTAAGGTATAAAGCTGAATGAAATAACTTCTTTCTGATATCTATCGCTGCAATATAATTTCTGCTAGTTCTATTGATGTCTTTTTTCTTGGCGTTAAATGATAATATACAAGATGATAACAAGGCAACGACACCTCGAGTGTTTATGACTTACTAATAGAAATCTTACGGAAATGTGCAAAAAGAACTGTGTTTGCTTTGAACACTCTGTCTCCTTAGGTAATGTTGTTTTTCTCGGTGTTTAAAAACTCTCTCCCAATAATTTACTTCTTTGTGGATTGCAGGCGTTACCTAAGGCTCTTTAACAACCTAATCACTGTCAGTCCACACATGAAAATGTTTTCTTTATTTTCTGTAGACTGCTTCTTGATCACTCAAATCCTGGCCCATGAACGAAAAAAAAAACAAGATTGTTAAAATCTTGTGCGTCGCCTCCAGTGGAATCCCCGCGCATGCTCAGTTTCCCACACATGTATTGACTTGAGACGCAGCCCCCTCGAGGCTCCTTTTATATGGCTTGAGCAGGGGAATTTATATAGGTTGCATCTTTTTCTATTCCCCTTGCGTCTGGTTAGATTCATTATAGATTCTCGTGTTTTTTGCTTCTCTCTTTAAAACTGGACCTGGAAGAGAAACAGCTGTTTAAACTTTAAAAAGTCGCTTTTCTTTCCAAATCGTAAACATGTTAGTTTTTAAGAATTCATGGAGTGGGCAGAGGATTTCAAAGGAAGTAGGAGATGATGTCTGAGACACTCAAAGATTTCAAAGAAAATATTTTGGTTTAAGAAAGGAAATTAGACTATAAAAGAGACTTTGATATCGAATGCTTGTTTCTGACTTGGAGATTCTTAATATTGGCTGCTTAGTTTGGTAAGTCTTTGAATATTAAGATTTGGAATGGTTATTCAAACTGATTCATCGATTTTCAAATGAGGGTACATTTTCAAATGTACTTATAAACCGTGTATTAACAAGCATATATCAGATGATAGTCTGTGTATGATACAATGACAACCGTACAGAGAATCTGATGATGCGCATATGGAGGATCATCTCAACGCTACTGCAACTATGCGAATTCATATAGGCACTTTTAAAGCCACGCAAATCTTGAGAGCTTATCTTTCGTTTGATGTTGAATTCAAAAATATAATCGTTTTATATCAGATGAATAACATTGTAAATCGATATAAGCAAGCATACGCATCGCCGCAAGAAGTAAGCAAAGATTGTGCGGAGTGTCTCCAGAAAAGGCCAACGGTTGGAAAATTCTTTAAAATTTTCTACCCGGAGTACATATCAGAGGCTCATATCGTCACCAATATCTATGAAAACGGGATTCTGCATCTACTGAAGATGTTCTTTGCAAAGGGGTCTTTCTATATTGTTCGCCAGATTTCGTCCCCGCAGACAGTTTTCTTTAAAAGGTTTTTCTACAGGATGTGCTTCCAGTAAAGGCACACGTGTTTAAAAGCTTTGAACTCGATTTCCAAATTCAGACATAAATGCTCTATTACTTCTCAAACATAAATGTAGAGCCTATTTGGCCACTTTCGCCGTTCAAACGTAAAGCGGATGTGTCCTTTAGAACTGGAACTAATCGCTTAATGCGTTGGTGGAAAGAGGAAACCAAAAATCTCCATTGGTTCACCACAGGTTATAAGGACTCTTGTCAAACAACGATCACGCCTATACCGCTTTGAATACATCAGATCGCGTTCCATTATTAAAACAGAAAATCGACAATCGAGCAGTGCATTTTAGTCTAGTGGAATAGTAGCACTCACCATTCCCCTAAAAAAAGGAAATAGGCATGAAGTCTGGTGAACCTTTAAATATTACCAATTTTCGAAAAGATAGATTGGATAAGATACACAATCGATAATCGAGCAGTAATGTGTAGATTAGTTCGGGTGTAAACTCACTCTTCCTCAACAAAAAGCTAAAACAATTAACTCTTTGTTTTGACAGAGGATAAGCACTATTCGAAACGTCAGCTTTTTTCAGGATCTGTGTTCAATTTTTATTTTATTCCAGGCTTTTTTCAGTCTGCGTCTCTTCCTTCTGGTTTTTTTTCATACGTTAACAAAAAGCTGAAAAAATACAGTGAAATAGGCTAGAAGTCTGATTGCCCCATGAGGGGCATCTACAATAAGATTGACCGTTATCAGACAAGATATATGTACTGACAAAATTATAAATAACAACAATAGTGATCTGGGAAGGAAGCTTTGCTAATGGTTTTGAAAGCGATATGGAATGGCTTCGGTACACCACTTGATATTCAGGGATATCTTAGAATTCCCGTCACCAAATCATTGCTATGCGTTTATTGCACATACACCAGAACAAGTACAAACTCTTCGATGAGTGCATCCCGAAGTTGCTATGGATGGAGTGATTCTGCAGAATTCTACTGTCATGTTGACCAATAAATTCTCAGGATAATATTCATGTCATCTATTTTTGCGAATGGATGTCCAAGTCAGCGGCATGCAGAACTGGGTGAACTGGATGAACTTGTCTGTTGCCTAGGCTATATTAGTGGACCATGAGACAAATAATATAAGAAAAAACTAAGGAATGAAAAAAAAAAACGGGTTAAGGAAAGAAAAGACCTGTAACTAGAAAGATAAACATATTTCGAAGGCTCTGCTTTCATTCTCAATGGCTAAATTGAGATTAAAGAAAAAATTAAGAATAAGCTTAGAGACCGTATAGCGTAAGAAGAGTTAATGGCTAGAATCATTCTCTTTGGATGAGCTTAAACAGAAGGAGCCAATAAGAAATGGTATAGAAGAAGAAGAAGGAGGAGGAGAGCTAAAAGGAAAGAGGAAAATTAAAACCTAAGTTCAGTTCAAAAAAACTTTTAAACAGCGTTGAGAGCACTGAAATCTATAAAGGGGATTCTAATAAGTTGTTAAATGCCCACAAAGGGACAATCCCAGCCTATTCTGTTTGATTTATTGATTTATTCCCTTCGACAGACTTACCTCCCATTTTTTATTGGGACTCCTGTTCAGGCAGCCTCCGGATGGAAATGAATCTAACCATTTACTTACTGCCTCCCCATCTAATATATTCTCTATTCTTAAGTTTATCTTTAATTTCAATAATACTGTTTAGAAAGACAGCAGAGCCTTTGAAGGGCTTGGGCCTTCAATGAACCTCCTTACTCGTGTCTGACAAGAATGATTGGCACGAAAACCGATCTGAATTTGCCAGAGTAGAGCATTGCCGATAGAGTGATCTTGAAATATGGTGAGAATTGTTTTATCCAGAACTTTGAGATGGACAAAAGTAGGCTAAGATGTCACGTAGCTTGCAGGTAATGACGAAATTTGCCATGAAGTGAATATATTTAGAACAAAATTAATTTTAGGCAACTTAGGAGGTAACAAAACATCAAGTAATCATTTATGAACTTCGTGAAATCAGAAATTAGTGTCCTAGGAAGATGTTTATTCCGATTTATTATTCACTTAGCCTGGAACATTTTTAAAACTTCTTTATGATGCTTCTGATTTTTTTCTGATACAACGGGAAAAGAAATCAATGGGAGAAAAGCCGAAGTGAATCATTACGACAGGTGATCAGTAAGATGAAGAATCTGATTGACTCGGAAAAATCAATAGAAACAAGGCAAAACAAAAATAAATAGTGGGAGGAGCAAATAAAATATAAAAAATCAGCCAATGAGGAACCAGGTACAGGTTCAGGTCGAGTTGGCTAAATAAGGAGTTGATGTCCTTGCAGCCGTTCTGGTTCAGAATACATGGTGTGCAAATGTCTGGAACCAATGGAGAGTTGGGGCTCATTCGACCACCCCCTGGGGAGAATGCGCATCTCCGTGTTCGGTTATTGGCCTTCATGGGAAGGGAAAAATAACGATCTTGTGAATGTTGGGGGGGCCAATCAACGAAATGAATTTATTTTTTCCGGTACCCAGAAATGAAGAATTATTTTCCAACCTTAAGAGACAAGTTCTTTGAATTCTGAGACTTATCCTATTATTTATCTAGTTGGCCCATTGATCCACTAATTGCTGATTGGATGGTATGAAATGCGCCGCTAGAGCCAAAACAAGTTAATTTCTGTTTATCTAAAGGAGATTGGTTGCCCCGACGACAGGAGGAAAGTCAGAAATGTTTTTTTCTCTCCTTTTTATTTCTGTAAACATAAAAATATAATTCAGTTCGGTGAAAAAATGTTGACGCATGTCAGTATGTTAATGAGGGTTATTTTTTTCGCTCATTTATTATAGTATTTTCTTATAACAGAGGTCGGAAGCTTTCTAATTGGTTTTGTTGCGTTTTAGCCCACCCGCTGTTTTTCCGGATGACAATTAGGTAGCAATAATATCGTAGAGGCAATTTAATGAGCAAAATTGCTTAATGATATTATTAATTAAAGTATTTCCTCTGGATCTTATTGCATAAATTGTAAGTTCGTATCCTATAACTAAAGAAGTGTTTTTTGGGAGGTAAATTTAGAATTTAATAATTTACTGTACTGCAAGCTTAAATTGCTACTGAATATACGTACCAGCCCAATTTTATATCTGTAAGGATCAGAGAGAAATAATACAAGAAATGGAGTTTTCGTTTAGTGATAGATCTGTAGAGCTGACTGGTTAATATGAGGATTTCCCAAAGGAAAAGCGGACGCCTCCCATAGTGTCATAGCTAGTGAAGGGGTGTGCTAGTAGATTTCAGACGTGTACCTAAGTGCGGAAATTGCGACTTCATCTGCTCGCGTGTATATAGCGAATGTTAGAAGAAGGAGGTGTAAAAATGGATGATACTTTTTTTTCGACCATCGTGAACCACTGCTAATTGATTTTCGACCATCAGCTTTGTACAGTATTGCAGTACTCTCACAAAACTCCGGCAATCAATCAAAACAAATTACCAGATCTTTCACACAACAGGTGATCCATCTGCACGACAATGCACCCGCTCTCGTAAAACCACCATACTTTACAGAAATCCCGGTGGGAAGTCTTAGAACACGCTGCCTACAGCCCACACTTGTCATTATGTGAATACCACATCTTTGGGGCGCTCAAGAAAACATTGCAAGGGAAACGTTTCAATTCGGACGAAAACGTGAAGAATGCAATGAAAAACTTTTTCGAAAAACAACCATAATTCTTCTACGCCAAGGGAATTGACCTGCTGTGTAAACGATGGGACCAAACATCGCGATTACTTTTAATTTTAAATAAGGTATTACTGTACATATCCAGATCGTGTCCGCTTTTCATTTGGGTTCCTTTATACCTACCCTATAAACAATATGCCGTTTACATATTTTATGCACTTAATCTCCATCCTTATCAACTGCTTTATCTTTATGGAGCGGCAGCCATCATGAGGGAGTCATAATTTTTAAATGTAGTTCCTTGAAGATGTTACTTTAGTTTAACAAAGAGATGGCAAGTTTACCTTCGGATGCCAGATCTGGGCTGTGACAATGTCCTTTTTGGTTTTTAGACTTTAGACTTGCTTTTTAACGTTATCGTACAACAGCAAAAATTCTCCTTCTGCCCTTGCGGCCGAATACGACTCGGTCGCTCTTGAATTCTCCTTAGGACTGTCACACAAAGTATGAAATTAATGGTCGTTCCTTGTGGCATGATATCCTTCTGAATCGAAAAAGACTTTTGCTGTCGATGGCGCTGTTTTGAATTTCTTTTTTCTTGGGCAAGTTCGCATGATGCCACTCCATTGATTACATTTTAATTCAAACTGGCGCAACCATATTTCATCTTCCGCTAGAATTCTTGCGCACAGAATGTTTTCTGCACAGAGTTTTTTGAGTTTCTTTGTTGCCATCTTGGAACATCGCCACATAGCAAGAGCCTTTTTTTTAATTCCAACTGTTTCAGTATTCTCCATACACTTGCTTCCTTTTTTCCCAATAGGAGTGACATTTTATTTCATAGTTACACTTCTGTATTCTATAATTATGCTAACACACTGCATGTTGTTTGGAAAATCCCGATTAATGATGTGCCCTCTTTCACCAGACAATGTGGATGCTCACTAATTAGCCATTCTGATTTTTTTCAATTTATAATGTTTCTAATGGACTTTCTCACAACACAGGAACCCTGTAACTTCAATTTGTTGTTGGTAAGTTCAAACGCAACAGCCATCTTGAAGAAGAGCTTTGACTGCGCTACAAGCTGGAATGGGTTGAGTTAAATTTTGACATATGCGAGAATGATCTTCTTTATAGTCTATAAATAGCGAAGGTTTAGAATAAAAATTGAAATAAAAAAAATGGAGTGACCATATTAGACGTACCAAATGTATCATAATTTTAAAGAGGTTTAATCAAAAGTAGTGCCCACTAATCAAAAGTAGTGGCAGACTCGGGAGGGGGAGAGGGTTTAGCGTTTGACGAATTCTGGGCGAAGACCATTTACCACAAGGGTATATCGCAGTTTATTAAGAGAAAAGAGTGGGAAGAAACGTCAGTACGAATTTGAATGCCATAGACATTGTGCCACCTGCGTCAATCAGTGTAAAAATATGGCTGAAAAATTGGTGATACGCGGGCTCCTTCGTCACTATTGGAAAAAGGGGACCAGTGCGCGAGCAGCAGCCGCCGAAATTTGCAGGGTGGAAGGTCAGGGCGTGATCAATGAACGGACAGCACGACGGTGGTTCTCCCGCTTTTCGTCTGGAGACATTGGCCTGGAAGATGCGCCAAGGAGCGGAAGACCCAAAGAAGTGGATGAAGCAGCTCTACGGCAACAAGTGGAAGCCAACCCAGGCAGCACCATCCGTGGACTAGCGGCGGACATCGGGATATCACAATCGAGTGTGATTCGACATCTGCACGCCATGGGAAAGGTCAACAGGAGCAACCGAGTTGTGCCGCACGAGCTGACGCCCGCGCAAGCACAGCAACGGATGAAGATGTGTCATCTGCTGGAAAACCCCCGGGGTGACTACATCCAGCATACAGCCCCGACCTGGCACCTTCGGACTACCATCTCTTCCGGTACATGGCACACTTCCTGCGTGGACGGCGCTTCACCAATGTCAGTGAGGTTGAAGACGCCGTGCGTGATTTTTTCGCCCAGAACCGGAGGAGTGGTTTCGCGAGGGCATCCGCCAACTGGCTGATCGTTGGATGAAGACATCGAGCAAGATGGACTCTACTTTGAAGATTAGCAATGAGTGGTTCCTGTCTGATGCCCATTGAAAAGTTTGCGCGGTGATCGGCCGCTACTTTTGACTCAACCTCCGTATATCTATTGGCATATCAACATAAGTAGTATACAGGTTGATCAGAAAGCCTCGTCCTGATAAAGAAATTTAATAAAATAACAACAGTTAGTATTACTGGTGCTCTGGAATACTTCACGATAATCTGTGCCGATTTTAGACTGCTTGTGTGCACACTCTCTTTATATTTGCGCGGGCCTTCTGTCCCTCTGTCATTCCGGGTGTTTTCTTTTAGATGGCCTAGCTGAGCAGTGGTGGCTCGTATTGACATACCGGCCCACAATGAAACTTCTCTCAAAGTCACTCAACCCCCGTCGTGTTGTCATGCTGCTTCTATTCGACGTCTAGTTCATAAGCTCGCTCATTCCAACTGATGACATGAATATTCGGACATTTATTGGTAGATAGAGTATGATCTAACGAGTTTACCGTATTTTCCCGACGATAAGTCTCACTTTTTCAAAAAATTTGGCTCCTGCGGATAATACAACGAATGGAGGGTATATATCAAATTTACAAGAAAATTTAAACTGTTAGTAGCTACGTCGGGAACAAGGTAGAATAGCATCCCCTAATTTCCTTAGCTGATATCATTAAGATTGGTCGCGTTCTTGTTCTGTATTCACTATTATGTCAGCTCTAGTTAATGAGTAAATAGAGATAATATTCTAGGTTTCCTTAATAGCGATTTAAATGGCCGTCATGTTT
Organism: Rhysida immarginata; assembly: GCA_023313115.1. Classification (NCBI taxonomy): domain Eukaryota; kingdom Metazoa; phylum Arthropoda; class Chilopoda; order Scolopendromorpha; family Scolopendridae; genus Rhysida; species Rhysida immarginata. The sequence goes on from JAHWFO010013591.1 coordinate 4,194,126, forward strand.
CAATGTCTACCAGCACATTGGTTTGGCATACTGTTTTTCCTCGTGAAATCCAATTAATACCTTCAAAAAAAGAAAACCAAATTACTTACTCATTAACTATAGCCGACAGTAATGAATGTAGAACATGAATGCGAGCAATCTTAATGATATCAGTCGGTATTTTACATATAAATGGTTCTTGGAGGCTGGGTTAGAGGAGGTTGGCTTTCTTCTCTCTACAGCTTGGGTGGTTTTTATTTTGGTCTTTGTTTTTATGACATGGCTGAAATGTAAAAAAGACACACACGGAAAATAATAAAAAGAAATGAATTTTGAAAAAAGGATTTTAGTTTACATAACGGTTTTCTGGAGGGCGGCGACAAATATTTAAATAGCTATAAATTTTTATGCTAAGTCAAAAAATAGGAAGGAAGAACGGAAAAAAACAAACAAAAATTCGTTTCGTTTCGATGCATTTTTCATTCGAGTATTTTTTCCCCCTCTGATATTTACGGGACAAGGAAGGAAATTTGTGCCATCTGCTCCTACCCCACGTGACGCGACGATGATGATGGAGGCCCTTCGTGCTCGTTCAAAGCATCCAAACCCACCCCATCCAACCCCTTCCCTCCACCTTCTTCACTCCAATCATATTGAAACGCGACAATTATTTTTTCTCGCCCTCTCTCTCTCGGAGCCATAAAAAGGCGCTAGCTCTGAATGGCTGATTAATCGGCACGCACTCTTCTCGTTCCTTCTCGAATTGTTGCGAGAGTAAAAAAAACGGATAGTGGGGGATAGCGTTTTCGACCTCATCCATCAGCACCCTCCTGCGGTCAGTGCTATTAATTTCGTCCTTGGAGGAAGTTAAAAAATAGTGCGGAAAAAAGAAGTTCTGGTTAAAATAGACTGGAAAGGAAGTATTTTTTTCTTTAAAAAGAGAGAACAATTATTCTTTAATGAAAAGTTACAGGAGATGTTGTCGTTTTTTTTTTATAAATTAAGGTTAACACTTTCAAGGAAAGGTCAAGATACGTTTTGCTAATGTCTGATCAAGACTGTTTATTGGATTAAGAACATTAAGACTGTTGTCAAAAATTTCTTTACAGAAATATCAGCTTTTAGTTTTTTTCTATGACAGCCATAACAGAACCAATAGATGGATAGGGTATTATGATTCGTAATTTCCTCAATGCTACAACCTTTGTCAAATGTACAGGCTGATGCGATACTAGCACCAGGTGTTGAGCGTTTACTGAATCGCTGACAGCCCATGTTAAAAACCATGCCATTCATTTGACATGAACTCTATTGGGGTGACGCGATTCAATGAGCGCCCAAGAGCTGGTGCTAGTATCGCATCTATCTGTACAATTGAACACGTTTTGGGAGAGAGTCCTAAGACTCAGAGACGCATCGATAACTCGAAGGGAAAAAACTTAAGAATATAATTAAAGAACTTAAGAATATGAAAGGAAAAAGTCTACAGAACTGGATACTAACAATAAAATAAAATTATTCTGGAGGCGAGAAAAACAGTTTTACCTTTTGATTTAACAAAGTATAGCTTCCATCCGAAGCGTCAGCTTTTTTCAAACAATTTTTCTTTCAGTTTTTATTCTTATTGTAGAAAAGTTTTTTTTCTTGCCTTCTGTTCTATTTTACTTAAGAATATATTAAAATTTAATACGGTCTTTTCCTTAATGGTCTTTACTAATACTTTGTCGCTGAACCATAAACGCTAAAGTCGTCAATAAACAAAACTACCGTCAGTATTCTGATAGATTTCGTCACGGCAATTTCCGCTGACATGATGTTAGGTTTAATCAACAAACTTGGTCCGTTTCTGAAATTACTTTCTGTAATTTGTCTATCTATTGCCAGGTTGCCATTAGATTATATAGTACGATACCGATTTTACCGGGACGGTACCCCCCCCTTTTTTTTTATTGCCCTTTGTCATCGACTGTTTTGGAAATAAATCGGGTCGCTTATTCATCTCGATTTCTATAATATGTCTGCATATACTACCATATGATAATTAAAAAGACAACCTCCTATTTCATTGAGATCTGACTTGTCCGTTGAAATCCATGCCCGCATATCAACAGCGGATGTGATTTTACAGTGTCGGTGAGGGAAATTGGTCATGGAGAATGGCTAATTGAGCGGAACTTAGTGAGTTGAGTAATAATCGGGTGCCACATTGCAGGGATGTCTATTCTTGAAATTTCGGGAAAAATCACAGCCACGTTCAACTATAGAGCTCGGGCAAGCTCGACTGACGCGGCCACTGGTGGCCGTTTTCAGTAACTATTTGAGGAGAGAAAAGCGATCTCCATCATTAATAGTCCTCATTCTAAAAGATGGATGTTGCAGTATGCCCGATCTCTATAGGTGAAATCGTGAAGAAAAGAGACTCTGTAGGCATCGGAACACGGAACCAAAAACTCACTGAATGCGACCGACGTTAAAAACGTTAAAAATATTTTCAAAAGGCTGGGCTACTTACTTTTTATTACAGAACAGCAGAAATGTAGCAATATTAGGTGTTCAGTTGATTTTATTACATTTTGGTTGAAGGTCGCTAGCCATATTACAAAATGGTTTTCAGTCCAATTGAGATAAAAACGTTTTTACGCCCAAAAGATAGCGGTTTTTAAAAAGAACTGATTATGTTAAAAAAAAAAATTTTGATTTTTATATTAATCCGAATTTACATATACAAGGTGTAACAGAAAGGTTCATCGCATACTGTCCGCTTCCCACGAAAATGCCCCTGAGTTGTTGAAAATGCTCACTACGCGCGCTGCAGTCGTGGATGCGTCCACAGCACTTATAGGGAGGGAACCTTAACCACGTGCATAATGCAATAAACATAGTCTTGATCATATCGTGGTTCCCTCTTGTTAGATCCTTAAAGACGTTATTTTCAGTTTACAGAATTATGTACCATTTCACGATTATGGCTTGTAAACACCTCCAGATCTGTCTATAACTGCTGTAAGCCTCATTTGTGTATCCTTGAGAAAGCCGGGTAAAAATGCCGAAACGTGGTCAGAATAAGTCTTTATTAAGCGAATAAAAGTGTCCATATTCTCTCTTGTTAGATCTTACACATCCTATACTAGCATAAGCACAGAACTCAAATTCATGGTGAGGTATGCGTATAAGGCTGAGGTGGTCTCTCATATTATCAGAAATTTTTAATGCAGATATCTCTTTGGAGTAAATTTTCTGAGTTCTAGAGTGGTTTTTGTCATAGGGTATCCAGGTCACGCTACTATAATGTTTTTACATGTTTGGTAAACCAAACTATACAAAATTGGGTGACTAATGTTGTCAAGAGAGATGGAAACAGAATGATATAAGAAATGTTCAGGAAGGCTGCACAAACTGAAGACTCGAATTAATTAATCGCAGAGAGAGAGAGAGAGAGAGATCATAAGGCTGTGGTAGAGGACTGGACAACTGTTGTTTTGAGCGATATGCAGCTGTTTGATGGGTTTGGGTTTGGCGACTGTCCGGACAACGAGTTTTCTCATATACAGTCCTTCCATCTGTTAAATTCAGCGGAGGCTCCATGGTGTTGTTTCCCATGGATTTGAGTTTAGTGATTGGATAATTTAGTGCGTGGTTTCTGTTTAAAAAAGTGTATATGCATAGGTCTTTATGGACTTGTGTATATTAACGAGAAATGATTATCCAATACATTGAAGCGCGCGTGCGAAAATGAGCACTTTCTCTGGAATTCGACTTTATCCTATTCAACAGCTGATTTGTTGACGTTTCAGATTAAGAATGATTGACAGTTTGGCATTTTCCTTCAATGATTATTGGAGAATGCAAATTGTATTTGGGGGTAAGTTTTTGCTGATGTTTAAAAATCGATGGTGGGGTAAGCGAAATGGCTTCGTTAGTGAGGGGAAAGCAAGCTTTTAGTAGAAGGAAAAGCCCCTTCGGGGGCCATTAAAAAACCGGCCTGCTGAGCTTGGATTGAAGTAAAATCGATATTCTTTGCTTTGTAATAACGGCATTGAGGATACGAAGAACAGTTGAGACTTGTGGATTGGGTGCGTTTAAGACTGAATAGGTCTAGGAGTTGAAGAGCGTTCAACCGACAAACGGATTTTCGGCGTTAGAGGGGAATTCTTAGCCGTAAAATTTACGCATCTTGCAATAGAAACTGCCCACGTGTTTGTTTCGGCTTTCTCCAGGTTAATTAACGGCCTTTATTCGAGTGTCAAAGGCGTGCGTTTCGCCGACTGGGACAATGAGAGCGAATCGTACTGCGGACCTTTGCAGGGAAGCTCGACTCGGCGGAGCTTTTCGTTCCGCTCGCCTGACGACTCACAATGGCAGACGGGTCGGGAAGCGCTGCAATTTGTCGCTCGCTCGCTCTCTCTCTCTCTCTCTCTCTCTCTCTCTAAATCTATCTGCGCCGTTTTGAGATTTAAATGCAAGACTGTATATCTTTTGGAGATAAATTCTTTGTCCGAATTCAGGCTTTCTGTTTGGTGGTTGTTTCTGAAAAGCGCTCTGCGTTGCTTGTCTGGAAAGGCTCAATTTCCTTCGATTAATCTTTAAATGGTTTTAGGAGTGTTTAACTAAAATTCAGTTAATGAAACAACTGAAAAAGTCATGAACGGCGATCTGAATTCGAATCAGGAAGCACAATTATCCACCGCCAAATGACGTCATTGTGTACATAAAAATCGTATAGACTCTTAATTAAACATAAACATGACAGAAAATTAAATTTTGAGTTCTTAAGTTTTTTGTGCTCCTATAAATTTAAAATTTTATTAAAAGTAAACAAAAAATTATTGATTGATTTTTTATGTCAAACGTGTTTTTATTTAATTTATATCATGTTTTTCCAAATGTCCAAGAATTGCAGTTTGTCTTTCCTCGAGCTGCAAGACGTCTGCAAACAGACTATGCCTGTCTGTTCTTAAAAAGTTAGTGAGGGTTATTTTCGGCACTCACTTTCAGGTCATCATCACGAAGACCAAACAGAAAGCCTGGACTCGGACGAATCTTCTGAACGAAATGTCTGAAAGCAGTATTTGAAGTTTCGTGTTGTTTGTGCTAAAAATTTCCAGGTCTGAATTCCTATAGTAGATGGAGCATCATGGGTGATAGAAAGTTTCTCTCTACTGTGGTGTAATATGCTTGAAACCATACTTAGTAAAAAACAAAAAACAGACATGCTGAAAAAATCAGTACAAGAGTTTTTCAAAGTGGTTTTCCTTCTGCTCTGAAGAATAGCGTTTTCAATTGTATGAATCTCTCTGGAAATTGTAGTATGGAGACCCTGGAGCATTGCCAGCGCATCTTTGAAGACTTTACCTTCAGATAACCTTATAACAAGCAATCATAGAGATTAAATCAGAGATGTAAGGGGGCCACGCTACACCCATATCCACTCTATCTAGAACAGTGATCTAATCTTGATTCGTTGCTTGAAGGGAATCAGACCTCCGCCGTACAGTATGGGCGAGCTTCACCAGTATAAACCTGTAGCTTCGGAGCACAACGTCAATCTCCAATACGCGTCTCCTCAGTCATTCTCCAGTTGGTTTCCTCAACGGAATCAGCCCAATATCATCTGAAATGTTTCCGTTCTGAGACGAAATGTTTTTATTTAATAGGTATCTCGCTACAACCTTGCTCCCGAATTTTCATAAAATTTCTTCGCGCTATTACAACGTTGTGAAGAACCCCCTGGTTCGGGTGATGGAATCACATGAAATTATTATCATGGGCTCAGATTAAATGTTTAACGGGAATTCATCAAACTCACTCGTGGTGATAGTTACTACTTTTATTTCATAGAATAATTTTGGATAAACATAAAGCTCATGAAAACGCTGACCAAATAGTTCGTAAAGAAGAGATTTCTTGCTAAAACAATGTCACTTCATATGATTGTTTGTTCAAGGTAGCATGCAAGTATGGCAGGGAAACTACAGCTCGGAAAATATAACGAAAGGGCGGGGCGACAGCCTACAGAAAGTTCAATACCATATATCCTTAATGTTGGCTCATTAATTACGTAACACTTTTAATTGCTCCAACAACTAAGAGATAATTACCACCAGTTGCACCAACAAGTGCAGATGCTCAACACAGTTGCTCCAACAGCTCAACAGCTATATCATAATGGTGTCTTCCAAAGCTAGAAGAAGCACATAAAATCTGTTACCTGACTGCAGCAACAGCACAATCACCTTCTTCATTCCCCCGATCTCTGCGTCCTATTTTTTATAACAATCCCATATCTAAATTATGGCATTGTTTACGCAAGAGAAAAACAAATAACAAATAAGAAGAACTAGTAATTTAAAACACCAGTTAAGATAATTGCTGGAAATAGCAGCAAAATATAACAAACGACGTATTAATACGTCACAACGTCAATGCTTCTGTATGGTCTTTTAATGAAGATGGTCGTTCAATTTGGAATTTGGGTTAAGTTGACATTTTGTAACACTACGCGGTTGGAAGAAGATTGTCTATGGGTTCAACATAGTCAAACTTCGGCGAATCGATGTAATATCATGAATGTGTTCTTCTGGATCTCAATACTACTGCAGCGCCATTAATGTGCCTTAAATTTCATTGCTGTCACCCTAGTGAGAAGACCAGAAGTTACTCGTGGTATCCTATTGGAAGTGTTAGAGTCGAACGACCATCCCCATTAAAAGATGATGGCTTCTGCAATGCCAATTGAGAACCAGTGCATGTGTATAATATCTTGAGCAGAAATATTCACAAGTTCAGATTAAATCGTAGAAAACTTTTTATGTGTCCCGATAAGAGCCATGTATTTTGAGATTCCGTTGAGTAAACGTGATAAAGAATTTCATCTTGTGGCGCTGCAAGTAGGCAGGGTGAAAGGAGTTACGGTGATCCGCGCAAGGAAAGAGCAAGACTGAAGTTTGAGCAGACGGCTGTCAACTTCAAGGAACGCTCGTTACTTGTTTACTCGAAAATTCATTATATTCGGGGAAGTGCGTCAGTAGATCCTCTTATAAATAATTCGGTGATATTAATAGTAAAGACATTACATTAATAATAACCCTTGTCAACTAAGTCTATGCATGTTTCCCTTTTTATTATTTAAAAGATGATGCAGATCAAAGAACTAAAAACAACACTCAGACAAATTTTGTTTTTTTAAATCAGTCGCATTGAAGTTGCTTAAAATTTGAATTATCATTTAAGTTTAAATCTTACATCAATTATTGACTAGGTTAGGGCGAGCCATTGATCGCTTAAAAATATATAGGGGAGCATCAGAACGAACAGTGGGTTTTACTGTAGGTAGACTAAATTAGATTCCCGGAGAGAGGGAGTGGGAAAATAAGCAAAACAAAATAAGCAAAAGAATGGAAAGATAAATCGACTGGGAATATTAGTCAGGATACAGGTTTCATACGTAGCATTCTGAGTGCAATTTACTAGCGATGTCTTCCGTCACAGGTAAACGTGTCCGCAGCTGAAGTCCTTTAGAACGTCAGGCTTCTCTGCATGATCTTTTCGTCCGATTTCTACGTAACAATCACAGAATGTCTATAAAGGTCGATTCACACTATACGAACCGGCAACGTCACGTCAAAATATTGTAAAATGAATATTACACATACAGATAACGTCACGGAACGTTTAGATTCATCGAGAAGAATATTTTGACGTGATGTTCTGTGACGTTGCCTTACCGGTTCTACAAGTGTGAACAAGGAACGACAAGTTTGGATGTGTTGAGTCGAACGGGTTCTGCACAATAGTTTTTGCTTATTTTATATGACGAACTCCTTATTGAACAAGTGCTTCAAAATATGATCAGTTTGCTCCTTCCTCATCCAAAATTAATGCGATCATTGCTAATTTTCTTTTAGTAAATTTGGGCATGATTTCAAATGGCAATTGTAAGAGGAATCGCCCTGTGTTTTGAGAAAAAATATAAAAACTGACAATACAGGACTGATGTTGATGTATAAAGATAGAAATGTACGAATGGTGCAAATAGATAGCAATATCCATGTGACACTGCTGCTCGGTGACGTTAACGTTCCGTAAAGTGCGAATCGACCTTTAAGCAGCGGTTCTCAACCTATTCACAATCGCGTATCACTAAAACAGAAATTTCACAACCACGTACCACCACAACAAAAATTTTAACAACTGCTTACTACTCAAACAAAATGTCTACAAAACAACTACCAAAGCGACCCTTTCCAAATACCACCAATTAATGGCTTGCGTACTTCTGCTATAAAGGTATCGGCGCATTCGGCGGGACTCGGATCTGAGAGAACTGTCACGTGCTTTCTGACCGATTTTCTGAGCGTTTGACTGACCGTTGCCGAACACTCCTGTATCTCAGGAAGAAATGTCGCTTTAGGCTTTACAAATATTAGCTTGTGCTTTACAAATATTGAGAAGAAACTGTGGAAATGTAAATTTTAGTTTAACTAAACAAACTAAGAAATAAAAGTTTACATCAAAAGACTAACTGAGCATGCATGATCAGAGCCGGCCCGAGAGCGACAAGGCCCCGCGCTTTTGAAGGTCCCACATATTGATTTGATACTATTGCCGCATCTGAGCGTCTGAGCCTAACACTTTATCTTCTTAGGCGGAAGTAACAAAGTGATTCGCATTAGTTTTTAAGACGTAAAAGAAAGACAACGTTTCTCGGGTTCGTATCCCGCTGAGGGCACGGATGTTTGTGTTAGTCCCAAGTGTCCATGATCAGTAGGCTGATAACCTGAGAAATTCAAAGTTTAGATAACTATGCAGAAAATGCACTTTTATACTCTTGCCTAGCTAATTTTTGAGAGTTCAAGGTATATAACAACTTTTAAAGTGAATCAGAATGTCTATCCATCATGTTTTTAAGGGAACGATGAAATTGTTGCTTTTCTCCATGAAGGTACGTTTTATGCAGATTATGACACAATTTAGATGTAATTGTGTCAAAATGGATGTTTCTTTTTTGGAGTCGTTATCATCAAATTAGTCAAGTGTTGCACAAAAATGATGTAGATCAGTGTCCTTTTTATTTTATGGAAATATAATTTTTTTCGCTGTTAAGTAGACGTTATATGAGATCAAAGCACTGAAAAGTTCTTTTTTAATGACATTTACAAGAGGGTAGGTAAATGATTGATCGTGATTATATGTCTAATAAAATGTAATTATCAAGCGTAATCCTTCATTTGATTCCTTTTTGAGGGTGTTTTTTTTTTCGTTTTAAAATCAAAGTCCTTGCAGCCGAATTCACGGTAACGAGACGCGCTTCGAATTAGCTAATGATGTTCGAGGGGCATCAAGTGTCACTTAATCAACTCGGCAGTGATGGTAGGGGGTCCATGGGGATTACGTCATAAAAAAGGATACACAGAGAGGTAATAAATCTGATGTTTCCCAACTTTTCTCGAATTCCATTAAGAAAACTCCTCGTTGGTCAATCGCGACAATTTATTGAAGCCTTCTCTCTTTCTCTCTTTCTCTCCATCCCTTAACAAGTGGACATAAATTCACGAACTCTCGACTTAGTGGGAGCTCATCCATTGGCTTTGGAGTAATTAATGGGGACCTCGAACCAAATCAGAGACGAAGTCAATCCTCCTCCCAAACCCCCCACACGACGTCCGTTTGGCTTTCCGACGTCACCAGCGCTCCTCTTTTCACCTGTCTTCGGTTGCTACGGCGACCGTGAAACGTGACAAGGGACTGACATGGGGACGACGAAGCCTTCGCTACCCATTCGCCTTTGTTGCCATGGTGATCGCCATCAATTTGCCCTCTGGCGACCGAACGCTGACCAGTGAATCGTCGTGAACGCGAGATTACAGTGATCCCCCAAAGGAGGGGAAGGTCAAACAGCGCCACCAGGCGGCGACCCAACTCCCTGGCCCTCCTCCCTTTGGTTGGTTTGAAATTATTTATCTCGTTCAACTTGAGACCTGTCATGTTTCTTTGTAAGAGAAGCGGACGGATGATGATGTGGAAATCGTTTGCTATTCAGGTTGTTCTCAAACCAGTTTAGTTAAAGGGGCATTGTTAGTTGTTTTGATAGCACTCCACTTACTTTTATGACTATGCCTTATTGTATCTAATTTAATAGAAGCGCCCTTTTATTCAACTTAATTATGCGATAGTCAACAAAACGTTGTCCACGTGGGACTGACTCTCCAGGTTCCGGTAATTGCAAGCTTTGGGGATATCTCATTAAGGGCTCGGGAATTGTTTAAAATCAGTCACAAATGTAAAGAAACTGATAACGAATGCATACTAAATACTTTCAAATGATCTTTGGTTCTATGTTCTGTTTTATATAGAATCCAAAATATCCATTTCACGAACGACTAGGTCCCCATGTTTATTCCAAGTGTTTGTATTATAATACTAAACAATTACTGAAGATTTCAACCCAGTTTTGTATATTTTAGCCTTTTCGAGATTATTAAATGAAACAATGGAAGTTCGGTGTTGCCGTTAAAGCGATCCTAGTTTCCCCATAATGCTTACCTCGATTACCCAGAAATACCCGGATTTCAGCTAGACACGCATCTAATACTTACCCAATACTTTGCGCTTGTGTAAAAGCTGATCAAGCAGATTGCTAGAAATTCATATGGTGACGTCATGATTCACGATTCACCACCATGCGAGACCAAAGAAATACCGTTGGCCTCATTGCTATGGTATAAGCATAAATGCAAAGAAAAACTACGTATGATCTTCAAATAAGTAGTTTTCGGCTTTCTCACTCTAACTTGATATTGTTGAATCAGCTACGCTGTGTAAACTGGCTCTGCAGTTCTCCCGCATTACTATGTAGTACCATTTTATAGTAAGCAATGAACGGAAGCATTCCTTTCATTCTCTTTTCTGCAGTAAGCTGCTTTTTAGGTGCAGCTACATTCCATGAATTCATGCGGACCGATCAGCCTCGTTTGCGTGTAACACTAACAATAGTGTTAAGTTAGAGTGAGGATAAAGCTTAGGCAGAGCTCTCTAACATATAGGCTATTTTTCTTAGGTGTTAACATTAAGGTTTATTAGGAGCTTTAGCAGAAAACTGCTTAAAAGTTATCCGCTTGGTCTGTACGTCTATCCGTTCGGCCCTCCGCCATTTGCACGATAACTTGAAAACGGATAAATTTTTTCAAATTCTGTTTTCAGAGATATGACCATCAAGGTCTTAGCTCGGCCGTATCAACTTTTCAGAATTTTTCGTGGACCCCCTTCAAATCGAATTCACGTGTCAAAACTGACTGTAGAGAATACCAAGATAATGGCATATCAAGAATGAATACTTTGTTACTTTCTGTTCATCTTTTAAGCATTATTGAGATCGGCATGCGCACGTGAAATCACTTTGTTGAGCCTCAATAACTCAATCATTCGTTATTGTACTGCGTTGAGCAATAAAATCCAACTATAAATAAAGGAGAATATGTGAGTTCGTAACGGAAACAGTTTTACATTGCTGTTGCACGTTTAAGCATTGTTGGCGCTCACTTAAAGCACACATCGGAACTGAAAGGACACCTGACCATTTTGTCTGAGCAACAAATTTCATCATCAATCAATCACAAAATTACAAATAAAGGAAAAAATGTGAGTTCATCAAACGAAACAATTTGAATGAACTGAATTTGATAAAACGAATTACCGCGCAAACTGCGCGTGGGCCCCGTTCATAGACGTGTATTTGGAAAGAATTAAATGAATTTTTTGTTAATACAAAGAGAAAAGGGAAGGAAAAATTCCCGACCTGGACTCGAACGCGGGACCTTGTCTGTCGCTGGCAACGCTCTAACCAATTGAGTTATCGCGGACAATACACCGCCAAATGTACAGTCAACCAAAGGAAATAATCCACACGAGTTTAATACTTAATACAACCTGTGACAATAAAGTTCGGTGAATGACGTCAAATTGCTAACGGTCGTAAGAGTGCACCATCGTCGTATCCTGTCCCAGACAGGTCGAGACATGTTTAAACAAATTTGAGAGAATCAGCGCTGCGAGTGTGTTTATTGTTTTTAAACAGGACATTGAAGAGAGAAGGCGTAGTACGCGCGGTCGAAACCCAAAATGGATCAGCGAACGAAAGAGACTCATGAAATGATGACAACAGTTTACAAAGAAAGTGCTATTACTTTGAAGTGTGTTTATGAGTGGTTTAAACGGTTTCGAGGAGGCCGGAACACCGTAGAAGACGCCCCCCGAAGTGGCCAGACATCCAACGTAATGTTACGACCCAACTGAAGGCTATCCCTAAAAACGAATACGCCAGGAGTTTCCAGGACTTGTACAGGAGTTCCCAGAAGTGCATTACCATCGACGGGGATTACTTTGAAGGATAGTAACTGTTGTTTCATGTAAGCGAGCAATCCACTCTCAATATGCCATGATTCACCGAACTTTATTGTCACAGGTTGTATTACATTTCATGCTAATTCTTCTTCTTCTTCTTCTTCATCTTCAGCTTTTCCCACTTCTATCTGGGGTCGCTGTTTTTGATGAGCTTTCTCCATTTCTCTCTGTCCTCTGTCCACTCCCTTCTGAGTCCCTTTGATTTCAGATCTTCGTCCACAATATCTTGCCACCTTCTCTTGGGTCGTCCTCTTTTTCTCCTTCCCTCCACTTTCATGTTCATAGTTCTTTTACCAGTGTAGTCCTCGTCTCTTCTCATTACATGGCCAAACGATCTCAGTCTGTTTTCTTGGATTTTGTTTTCAATATCTGTAACCTTCACTGTCCCTCGGATGCGCTCATTTCTAATCATGTCTAATCGTGTCACTCCGCACATCCATCTCAACATTCTCATTTCTGCCACCTTCATCCTTTGTATATTGGACTTTTTTAGAGAGAGTGTTTCCATTCCATAGAGCATTGCAGGTTTCACCACCATCCTGTAAACTTTGCCCTTTAGACGCACAGGGATCTTCTTATCGCAGAGGACTCCAAAGACTTCTTTCCAATTTTTCCAACCTGTCTGTATTCTGCTAGTCACTTCCCTACCCGTCTCACTCCATTCATCAACTGTCGAACCAAGGTATCTGAAGTGGTCAGTTTTCCTGATTGCTATCTCCATCAGTTTCAGCTCCTCGTTTTTCTGGGCCTCTATGTTGCAGGCCATATGTTCTGTCTTGCTTCTGCTGATTTTCAGTCCCCTGTCTTCCAGAGCTTTCCTCCAATTGTCTAGCTTTTCTTCGGCCTTTGCTCTAGATCTTGCACATAAAACTATATCATCCGCATAGAGCATGTTCCAAGGCGCTTCTTCTCTGACTTTCTGTGATATGACATCTATCACTATGTTGGACAGGGAAGGACTCAGTGCTGAGCCCTGGTGAAGACCCACTCTCACTTCAAAGCTACTCGTTTCTCCCAGGCAGGTTCGCACTTTCGTCTTGGCTTTCCTATACATTTCTTGAATTAACCTGACATATTTCTTTGGTACGCTTCTAACTCTGAGGCTCCTCCAAACTTCTTGCCTTCGCACTCTGTCATATGCCTTTTCCATGTCAATGAAGACCAGGTGGAGTTCTTGTTGTTTCTCTCTGAACTTCTCCATCATCTGTCTCATGCTAAAGATTGCATCAATGGTTGACTTTCCTGGCATGAAACCAAACTGTTGACTCCCAATATTAACTTCAGCTCTCAGTCTTTTGTCCAGGATCCTCTCCAAGATCTTCATGGTGAGTGACATTAGCTTAATTCTTCTGTAGTTGTTATACATTTGGATGTCTCCTTTACCTTTGTAGATTGAGACAAGAATACTTTCTCTCCATTTGTCTGGTATCTCCTCTTCTCTGTAGATCTTCACCAAGAGATCCCATAACAGGTCCAGCCCTTCCTCTGCAAGGGCCTTCCAGGCTTCAGCCGGGAGTCCATCCGGTCCAACTGCTTTCCCTCTCTTCATCTGTTTCAGTGCTACCTTAACCTCACTCCTTGTGATGTCTGTTGTCAGTCCCTCATTTGGTATTCCATCTTCATGGTGTTTTCGTTCATTCTCTACGTTTAGTAGCTCCTCTAACTACCCTTTCCATCTATCCTGTATCGCCCCAGTGTTCCTAAGGATTTCTCCATTGGCCTTCTTGATCTGCTTGATGAGTGTGATATCTTTTGCTGTCCGGCTTCTGTGTTTGGCAATGCTATATATTTTCTTATGCCCTTCCGGTGTTTCTAAGTCATCGTACATCTCTTGACATGCTTTGGCTTTCGCTTGTGCCACTTTCTTCTTTGCCTCCTTATTTTGATCTTAAAGACTTCCAGGTCTGCTGGGGCATGTGTTGAGTCCCGCCTCTTTTTAGCCTTTTTCTTCTCTGCACTGCTGCCTGCACCTCCTGATTCCACCACCAACTCTCCTTGTTTTCCCAGAATTTTCCTGTTGTTTCTACCAAGATTTTCCTGCCAGCACACCTAATGGCCTCTGCATTTCTATTCCACCTCTCTTGAACATCCTCAAAATCCCTGGAAACTCTCTGCAGGACTGCTTCTTTAAATCTGTGCCTTAAAACTGTGTCCTTTAGTTTGAACCACTTGATCTTCTTCACCTTAGCCTTAGTCTTCACTTTCTCCCTGACTGCATGTATCGAAAGTTGGAGGTCCATGAGCAATGGGCAGTGTTGCGCTGCCACGTGGTCACTAGGGATGACTTTGCAGTTCTTCACTTCCTTCAGATATTTTCTCCTGTACATAAAGTAGTCAATTTGAGTGCTATTTCCACCACTTTTGAAGGTGATCAAGTGCTCTTCTTTTTTGTTGAAGCAAGTGTTGGCCAGGGCTAAGTCGAAAGCCCCAACGAAATCTATGATTTGTTCACCTTCTTTGTTCAAGTCTCCAAAACCATGCCCTCCATGCATTCCTTCTATGCCTCTGTTATTGGCTCCAACGTATCCATTAAAGTCTCCTCCGATGATCACTCTATCTTTCTCTTCCAGTTGTCTTAGCTCTTCATCTATGGTTTTCCAGAAAGCATCCTTCATCCCCATACTTGTACCAATCTGTGGGGCATAAGCGCTTACTATATGGATTGTTTCCCCTATATCCAGCTTCATCCTCAAAATCCTGTCACTTCTACGGCTTACTTCTATTACGTTTTCTTCATCTTTCGTGTGATGATGATCCCTACTCCATTTCGGCCCTCTTTGCCTGCACTGCTGTAGAAAATCTTGTACCCTTCTGCTAGTTCTCTTGCCTTGTCTCCCTTCCATCTTGTTTCTTGTACACACATGACATCAATCTTTCTTCTTTCCATCATGTCCACAATTTCCCTTCCTCTGTCATGGTGCCCACATTGAGTGATGCAATCCTGAGTAGTAAAGGTCTTCGAGCTAGCTTTTTTAGTCGCACCCGCTCTTGATGCGATAACCCTAGCATATTTTTCACAGTCCTCGGGCGCCTAAGGAACTGCGCGTCGCCTACAGCGGGGAACGCCCTAGCATTTTCTGAGTCATGGATACCTCTCATCATAAAGGCTTGGCAGGGTGTTTTACAGCCGGATGTCCTTCCTGACGCTAACCCTCTTCCTTTATCCAGGCTTGGGACTGGCCAGTCCGCCATACGGTGTCCTGGGCGGAGTTATTACATTTCATGCTAATGTGTTGTTTTAATAGCTTTTTAATTATAATTATTTAAATTTAACAATCTTAATAATGTTAACTCTAAATGTAATATTAAATTATTAAAAATAAATCAATATTGAAACGGTAAAACTTAGAGTAAAATTCAAGTGTGGATTATTTGATGACTGTACTTTCTTGAAGTCACTAATTAGCTCAATTGGCAGAGCAGCACCCGACTCAAAGATTGGGAATTCTGCTACCCTTAAACCATCAAATAAATTGATGAAAATTCAACTCAAAGAGAAGATAATAATATACTTCAAACAAATCGTGAATACAAAGAGAAAAGGGTAGGAAAAATTCCGGGACCTGGACTCGAACCCGGGACCTTGCTTATCGCTGGCAATGCTCTAACCAATTGAGCTATCGGGGACAATGAACCGACAAGGCGTTACAATGTGTCCAAATTAATAACTCCAAATTACTGACGATTTGTTTGAAGTATAAGGCTCATTCAATAAATAACCGGAAAAGTACTACAAAATAACTAAAATACGACCGTGGTAGTTACATGTTTGTTATTTTGTGGAGGCATGCTTAAGCTATTCATAACTGGCCTGTTTGAGTGCTTAAACCACCCTTCATATTCAACCGAACTCGCACCTTCAGATTTCCACACCTTTGGCCCATTGAAAGATGCACTGAGTGAATATGGCGAATGTATGAACTTTCGCCTATATATTCCTGAAAAAAAATCGCCTCTGCTTATTTTTGCATCTTTGTATGCACCTTATATGACTTTTTTAAGTGAAAAAATTTCCTCTTTATTTATTTATTTATTTAAATTAGATTACAATGGGAAAATACTTAACCGGGGCCAGAATGGCCTAAAGGGCCGACAAGTTAGGTCGCGACAGGACAACTTAAAAAAAAAAAGCTTACAAAAATTTAAATATTAAAATTAGTCAGGAATTGTTAGCAGAAGTTTGTTAGAAAAGAGAAGATATTTTTAAAGACAAACGAACCCAAGAGATTGATGTTGAAGAGCGAACCTGTTCAGTTAAAAAAAGACAACCACTTAGTTCCAATATAAGAAACTAGTTGTTACCCGCGGCTTCGCCCGCCCGCGCCATCTGTTGAGGGGAATTACAAAGCAAAAGCAGATAATTTTAAATGAAAACCCCAGAAAGTGGGGAAGGGGGGGGGGGTCGTAGGGGGCTGATTTTTGGCGATAGAGCAGGTCCTTTATTGATAAGCCTGCCCTGAAAATTTCAAGTCGCTAGCTCAAACCGTCTAGGAGGAGATAAAATTACAGATAAATAAATAAATACACGCAAGAGTTTTAGTATATAGATACAACGCCTTTGATATTATCTTATTAAAAGAAGTCTAATAGAGAAAGCAAAACGGGTAGAATAAGAATATTATATTGAAGGACTAACGAAATGGGTGTAGAAAAAATCAATTGATGATTAATTAACTTATACATAAACGAGCATAGTTGAATGATGTAAATTTGAAAGACAGTTAGAATGCCAAATAAAGAAAAAAAAATTGGGAAACCGCGTGAAGCTTGGCAAGATTTAAAAGAGTTCGCAAGAACCATTTTTGTAATTTGTAAGTGTCGATTAAGACTATATGAAGTAGAAGAACCCCAAAATTGTATAGCGTAGCTAAGCGAGGAATGGATCACGGTAAAATAAAGTAATAATCATAATAGGGAAAGATAACCTAACCGAGGAAATCATTCCTTGCTTTGCGTTAAGTTTAATTAGTAAGTTCTTAACATGAAATAAATATATTTATTTATTTATTTTTATTTATTTTTATTTTATTTATTTTTAGTTATTCCAATGTAACAAACATACAAATATATAATAAGATGAATTTCCCATGAGCACATAGTGCTCGTATATTCGGAAAAGCATCAAAATATTTAAATTCATTGATTTTTGAGAGTTAATGAGAATTATAATAGATTAGAAAATTTTTAAGATCTATTAACAGAATTCAGGCACTGAGAGACGAGAGAGTCTGATTAATTAGCTAAGAAAGTTGAGATAAGTGTAAGTGGGGAAAAAAGCGCGCCACATCATCGGCATATAAGATCGACTGAACTGGGGTCAAAGCTAATGGTAAATCATTTATAAATAGGTTAAATAGGAGTGGAGAAAGGATAGAACCTTGGGGGATACCAGGGTTGCGAGTCTGGATTAATGAGCTTTTATCTGCTAATGACAAATAGTAATTACGATCAGTAAGAAAATTAATTAACCAGTGAGGGGGGAACCATAAATATTAAATAAAAGGCAGGGTATTCGAATATATTATGTATAGGAATAATAATTGGATGTTCTATGAGGATTTTATACACCCCATAGCTCAGATGTTTAAATTATTGATGAAAAATATGAAAGAAAATTCCACAGCCTGGGATCGAACCAGGAACCTTCTGCAACTGGTTAGTCCCAGCCTGCGAACTGGGTACTGCTCCAGCCAGCCCTAAGGGCATGTAGATAACGTAATGCTTCCATGTCCGCAGTGGCGCAATTGGCTGGCGCATCTGCACGGTGGGCGGAAGGTTCCTGGTTCGATCCCAGGCTGTGGAATTTTCTTTCCTATTTTTCATCTATATTATGTATATTCATTTGGGGGAGGGGGATTAGTGTTACAAAGGGAGGATTAAAATTTTGTAATTTTAGCGAATTTATTTTGTGAACGATCCCCAAGCTGCATGTTGCGAATAACGGATTAGGGATACTCAAGTTGTAGTTGAAAAATTCTGAAACATGTTGGTATTTTTTAATATACGGAAATTTCACCTTTCTGGTTGCCATAGTTAGGCAGTCGAATGCCTTCTTCAATTCATTATCTTGAATTAAATATGGTTAAGAAGTTACAAGATCGGATCGGTGCAGCAAGCTGTGTCAGACGTGAACTGTGGCGATCCGTGGTAACGAAACGCGAGCTGGGTGACAAAGCCAAGCTCTCCGTCTTCAAATCTATCTTTGTCCCCATTCTCACCTATGGTCATGAGGCTTGGGTAATGACTGAAAGAGTGCGATCGCGGGTACAAGTGGCCGAAATGAGATTTCTGAGAGGTGTGGCAGGTGTTACCCTACTAGATAGTGTACAGCAGCACAATAAGGGAATCTTTAGGTGTTGAGCCGCTACTTCTCCGCATTGAGAGATCTCAGTTGCGCTGGTATGGCCACGTGATACGACTGCCGCAAACTAGTCTTCCTAGGCAGTTGTTATTTTCCAAGCCGGTGGGTAAGAGACCAAGGGGTTGGCCTAGAACCAGGTGGCTAGACTACATGGAGAATCTGGGTTCGAGTCGCTTGGATATTACCAGGGAGGACATGCGCCTGATGGCGGAAGATCGCGATCGCTGGAGATCCTCCATAGGGCTGCTGCCCCCGCGACCCTAACTGTAAGCGGGTTTGAAAAGTAAGTAAGTAAGAAGTTACAGGTTACGGCCAAGATATAGGCTTTTCCAAAATACATTACTTGTTGGTCCCAAGATAGAGGGTGTCCCTATATAACTTGCATATAGGAACGCGGCATAAAAAGTGAACTAATTTTGTGTGTTGTGCGGGTAAGAGATTGCAGATGAAATGGAACTATATTTGAACATTTGTTGTTGTAATGCTTTGCCTACTTGAAACAAAGGCTCTAATATCGCTAATTATACTTATTCTCAGTCTACAACATTTCAAGATTCCCTATGAGATCGGACTTTTGGTCATAAAACAAAAGAGATAGGAGATTATATTTTGCTGATGTATTAGAGCTTCTCTAAATATGATTTCTGTAAAATGTCAAACTTTTCCCAGTAACAATAAAGCCATCCTTGGCTTTGCACATTTTCAACATCGCCTTTGCTGTTGATTAAATGGCTCAACAAACGAGGGACCGAATTGAGAAACTTGCGCAAGAAACTATTGATTGCCATTATATGGCAGTAAGTGCGCGTTGAGCTGTTTAGTTCTTATTACCCATGATTACGAATTTTCTTGTTAAATTTGGTTACACAATGATAGTTACAGAAGTGACCTTTTAAGGTATTGATAATATAATTGTAAAACATGTGATTATCACGAAAATAAATATTGACCCACTGTATGTGTTCACCCTCAAGTGGTGGCGCTTTCTTTAGTCGTTGGTGAGGTTTTATAACCGTACTCGTGAGCCACAGGTGTTTTTCCGCCATCGATCGATCGACTGACTTTTTGTTGTGTGGGCGGGTGAGTCCTCCGGGGAACGTTCTCGAAACAAGGTCGTTTTAATAAATAGTTACGCGATCTTTCGATTCCACATCAACTCTTTTCCAATGGGCTCTTATTTTGTTCTTTTTTTCCTCTGAAAGGTTGTTTCTGTTCACAATTGTTTGGAAAAAAGACTTGGATCTGATTTGTAAACACTTAACGCTTTTAATCTGAGTTTACAGTCGTTTTGTTATGTTTTTTGGCTTTTAAGGTGGGCTTTTCATAGACCGTTTACCTGTTTGAAGGCATCTAAGCCATTCTTTGAGAAAGGGAGTGGGTTATTATTATTATTATTATGATGATGATGTAACCCTATCCTTGAAGCTCTATGTGGGCGGTCGAGAGTCTGGTTGCCATTAAGGTGTCTGCGTGAAAAGGAACGACCGTCGCATCCGCCGCTCTCCCTTGCAATCCTTTTAAGTGACAAGTGTCGTGCAAAGGCCTCTTCTTCCCTTTTCCAGTGGAAAACCTCTCAAGAAGACGCGAGAGAGAGAGATGGGGAGGGGGGGTTGTTGTCACGCTCCATTTCACATTTCATAAGGAGGAGGTTAGGAAACGGAGGAGCGTGTTTCAAGGAAATCGATGGAGAACATATGCTTGATAGGATTCTGCCCTTCAACTCGTATTCACCTTTAATGCATCGTGTCAATATGTTCTGTAAGTGTACTGTTGATTGAATTTTAAGTTTGGAGGATGTTGCTGGTATGCGTCTGTAGACTTATGCGGAGTCTTGGTTGGTTGGTTTGCTGCTAGAATTCAATCTTCGGATTGAATTCTTTAAGAAAATACATTTTGAGGAAGGAGAGAAAATCGTTTTTGAAGGGTCTTAAAAGCTGAGTCTATGGCTAGGAAACGAGGAAATCAAATGTGGTGTATGCATAACAGTATTATTATATGTGCTGACCAAAGGGTTTTGTTGCAAATGAAAGATCTCACGCTAGCATTCCTGTGGCAAAAGAGCTCTCGAGCTATATCAGTAACATACAAAATAATCAGAGAGCTCTACATTTATTGACGTAGAAGGTTGAAATTCGGAATGTAGCTTACCATGGACGTGTTCTACTTCACAAGTTTAGTTTCGATTGGCCCACTGGAGCAACACCTCCTAAAGAAGAACAAATCGCCTCCATTACTTCTTATGTTCGGTAGCGATCAGCAGGGACATCAATACAAACGGGCTTCTGTTTTGCGTTATTTTCATCTCATTTGTAGATCTTATTTTATAATATTTTGCCGGAGATTTGGAAGGGAAAATAATCCAATATAGACGATTTCAAAGATTTTAAATGCCTCACAAGTGACTCGGTGAAACGTGTAATGCAAATTGTAAGAATGGCTCAAAAGTTAACGTCTTTAATTTTCTACTGGATTCAGAATCTAAGCAACGTGGATTCAGAGCATAAGACAAGACAATAGCTTCTATTCATTATGCAATTCAAAAGTAAATGAACATTTTCAATGACGAGAAACTTCCATTAGCCTGCTTTAAAGAAAGATGAAAGTTATATCCGATATTGGAAGTAGGCCTAATATGTGTAAACTGATTTTGTGGAGAAGCGAGGTATTTGTCGAAAAGAAAGGAAAACTGATAAAAAAAATAATTAAGCGAAGAAAATTGCAACGTTAACAAATTAAAATTTTAAACAGTGAAGAATAAGACGTTAATTTGCTTATTATTTATGTTAAAACTTCATTTAAATACAAAGTTCTCTTGTGTTATTCTCCTTGATGTCTGAATTGAAACAAAAAGAAAACACATTATTTTTATTGTCTGTATTTTTTTAAATGTAGCCTAATATTTCATCAGCACTTTATAATGTTTTAAAAAAGTTCTTATAAATTTAAAGTGAAGCGGAAAGAGCCGGGTGACTCAGCGGGATGACTCATGATGACGTCAGAATTTAGTACCCAGGCTTTCTTCTTGAGGAGGCATTGAAAGGAATCGCATTAACGGTGGTGAGAATTAGAGGGGATCATGGTGTATTGGTATGTAAAGGAGTGAAATTCGACATGCAGATTCCGCTAGGCAAGATCAACATTACTAGAATTTAGGCCAAATTGTACCAGTGGAGTCGGAGTTGTGGGCGTAGCAGTCATGTGGTCTTTAGAACTATTAACGCTTTCAAATGGCAACATATGGCATGTGATGTCATTCGAATGGAAATGATGAGAAACGAAAAAAGATGAGTTTTTTTGCATTTCCTAAATACTACGTTCGAGAAAATCAATGGGGATTAAAAAGTGCGGTTAAAAGGGATTAAAAAATAGATTAACACAGGGCTTTCGCTATTTTCTCCTCCTCGGGATATAATCTTCTTCTTGTCCTAGCGGAGCTAATGGAACTAGGATGCAAGAATCTGCTTGGAAGATATTTGGTCAGCTTATGTTTCATTTGATAATTTGGATAACGTTGTCCTTGTTTTCGTTATCAAGTTGCGAATTTTGAATGGGTCAAGGAATTATGAATAGCCCTAGGCTAATGAGGTCATGACTGTCGTTATAGAATTGTTATCTAATAAGCGATCATCTTGTTAATCAGATCCTCCAGTTTAGTACGATTGTACGATCGCATTACAAATCGTACAGTTTAGTTAAGATTGCAGTTTTTTGGATCTGCTGAAAATATACTTCGATAGTAAAAAAATAAAATAGAAAAATAAAAATAAAAAAAGAGACGAACTCGACATGTCCCCTTTTGCAATTCGAATTTGTCATTATGAGTATCTGAGGCTGTATGTATTCTTTTTTTTTTCTTTTAATAAATATCGTCTTTTCTTAGACGTTTTTTTTGAAACCATACTTTCCTGTTCTGCTGGAATGCAAACGTTAAGTCTGGTGATCGTTCACATAAATCAAAATATAATTCCGCATTGCTTAACAAACGTTTCCTGGGCAACTTCATGAAGACGAACGAATAATGTTTTGTTGAACTTGCAATATTTCATCTACCGTGTAAGAAAATGTATTATTAAACTTTATTTATCGATGAAAAAGCACAAGGGTAATGTTGGTTAGCAATAATAGTATTGATCAATAAATTGGGAGTCCTTAGTATTGTTTCTATCAATGAAATTCTTAGAGACTTTACAATACCGTGGCCTACGTAATATATAGGCCACGACAATACAATAAAGGGAGAACAGAGTTTCCGAATAGTTTCGCCGTTTATTCCCGGCTTTATCAAGGATATAAACTACACTAGAGGCTTCTCGCCCTTATATACAGAAAATATGGTACAATGGAGTAATATAATTGGATAAAATACAACGAATGGCATGACAAAGGCAATGAGTAATATAATCTTGTGAGGATACAATGGAGATAGAAGCAAAATAAACAGCATAGATATACACTATAAGAATGAAAAGAGATTGGGTACACTATAAAAGATAGAAATACAGTAACTGCATTAAAGCAGAAAAATTGCGATTGGATAACAAATAACAGACAATTATAGAATAAAAAAGATGATAGGGGAAGTTTCATTTTATCTGATGAAACGGGCGAGGATAGGATGATCCACTTCATGAATTAGATGATCTCAGTTCGGAATCTGAACCCTATGATTGATTTTTTATTTGCCAAAAATTATTTTTAATGTAATATGGATTTTATTATATTTAAATAACCCAATAAATGAAAATTAATTTTGAAATGCATAAAATTTTGAAACGATTAACGCATAAACAAATCGTACTGTAATCGCAACTTTTCGGGGAAATATCGCACATTTTTACAAAAAAAAAATCGCACTTAATTGGAAGATTTGGTTATTGATACAGTCTGAGGGCTCGTTTACCATAGGTGAGCTCTTTAATGAGTTACTTTTATTCATTTCCGTCAACATCTTCTTCAGCATTTATTTTTATGCTTTTTCCGGCGTTTTCAGTTACCTCAAAACGATGGATGTTGAAAAGGAATTTATTCCTGGGAAACAGGGGGGAAATGCTAGGAGCGAGGTCATGTGAATAGGTTGTTTTGAAAGCCAAGGTTAGGAAAATTTAATGGGAAATTTGGAAGCCAGAAAATAAAAACCTGAGCAAAGATCAAAATATCTGGTTGGGACTTTGTCGTCGTGATTCCTAGTCGTTGTTTCTTAGCCTTTCTGGACGTTTCTGTAAATTCTGGTTAAAATGTATTGCAAATTCAATAGAGGAAAAAAAATCATTGAATCATTGCTACACTTTTCCTTTGCTGGAAAGCCTTCTGTGGTTCTTAGAATACAAGGGGTATTGTTCCAAGCTGCATGCCTTTTCCTGTTTTACATGTATCTTTCGAAATGGGGTGTTCCTATAAATTGGTAATTCAGCGTCTTGATTAGATTTTCACTAATCTCCATTTCATCTCGTTACATGTTAATTAGAAAATTTATTTCTCTTATCTTTATGCTCTATTGCGGCGAATATTATCGCGCTGTTTAATGGATGATGCATATCAAGCGCTTTTAGAATGTCAAAGGGTTTATGTTTTAACCTATTTCATTATGTACAGTTAATAAGGAGCCCCCCTTTTTTTTTTTGCTTCTAATGAATTAATGATGCTCGGCGTGTTTTTCTTTTGGAGTGGAGGCGAATGGAGAGGGCAAAGTGAAAATAAATAAATAAAATGAAAACGACAAGGTGGGGGTGGACGTTAGGAGGGAAGAAGAAAACGAATACTCGTACCCACCCTCGTTGCAGGTAATTGAATTCCAGTTTCGAGTTCCCTGTCGAGTGTCACCTGCACTCGTCATCAGAAGTGAAGATCAAAGGTCGACGTCGTTGATTATGGTTGAATTATCTGCGTCTCTTGCTGGGAAAGGGAGGCTGAGGCAGCGCCCTAGTGCGAGTGCGGACGGCAATTGCTGGGGTGGATGTTGCTTCTCTCGCTCGATCTTTCCCTCCAACGTAGCCACAGGTGATGCAATTAGGATCATGCTTTTGTCGCTATTTAGGAGCAATAACACTCTCATTAACGACACACACACAGACCCGTGGACGAAACAATGGATTCTGTGCATTTCTTCTTTTCTCTGTCTCTGTGGGAGGAATTTTTTTAAGTTTATTATTATTTCCTTTGATGTTAGCTGATAACGAAATTACTGATTCTGATTTTGATTAGTTTTTTCCCGAAATGGCCTGCCTCGTTCGGAGCGAATAGTTTTTATTGTCTGTTTTAAAAGGAAGTTTTAATGGATCCCTGATAAGATTTGAATAGAATTTTTCTTTCGTTCAGTAATTTTCTTTTACTTTTTTAACCTAATCTAAATTATGCGTTGCGATAAACTTCATTTATGTGTTTAAAAAGTTTAATTATAACAATAAACTTCAAATTTTATGTATATCGGTTTCTTAAATGAAAATAAAAAGCTTTGTTAATATAATTTAACTAACTTATTCAAAATTATGGAAATATTATTTTTAAGATTTCGTTTACAATACAAAGCAAGATCTTAAAAATTGTAATCTATCCACAGTTTTATTGATAACTAGCTGTTGCCCGCGACTTTGTCTGCATGGATGTTTAAAAATTCTAAACCACGAACATTAAAAAAGTTACTAATTATAGATATTAGTATATGTATAGGTACTTGAATATAACCTTTGCATAATAGAATACAAATATTCTTTATTGACACCAAGGAACACATACAACCAAAGGATAGCGCCTTTTAATTTGCTTGTAGCGCCATCTGTTGTTTGTTTCGTGAACTAAAGTATACCATGACCGCATGTCCGCTTGTATTTAAGATTAATAGATAAATCGTAGACCATTTTAAGGTTAATTTTCGTGTAATAGTTTTTGCGTGATGAGGTAACAAACAAACATACAGATGGACAAAAATTCTTAGAATGATTGTTTTGGCTTCTGTTAGTGTTAGTCTCCTGTCGCATAAGATTTTCTTAAATATTTTCTATGTACAGTTTTATTATAGGTATGGATAATTTATAGAATCATTGTTAGCATGACTCACAAAATCTACAATTCTGTTGTTTAAATTTCTTGATATGTATGATTAGAATTTGTGATAGCTGGACATATTTATCTGGAAAGTCTATAATGTTCGTACTCTATGGAGATAATGATACATTTGTTAAAAAGTCTCACAAACATAATACGAGATGTGATCAAAAAATACGCTGAATGAATTTTTATAGTAGCAACCACTGACGCTACATTCATTTGAAGTAATAAGCCCGATAGCCTGATCCGTTAAGATAGTCAGTGCCAAATGTGAACAAATTGTCGGTCGGCTTCCAGAGCCGGAAGAGTGAGGTCGTGTTTACCGTGTCTGTCGCGCATAATGGATTTTCAACAACGCGTTAACATTAAGTTTTGTTTTAAGTTGCAAAAAAAGTGTTTATAATATCAAAGAAGCTCATGAAATGTTAAAATCAGTGTATGGCGATAATGTGGCGACTCTGAAGACTGTTTACAAATGGTATGAGCGATTTAAAAGTGGAAATGAGTCGGTTGAAGACGAGCAACGGTCGGGATGTCCTTCGACCACAAAAACAGACGAAAACGTGCAAAAAGTGGCAAAAAAGGGCTCGTTCAAACAGGCGATTGACTATTCGAGAGCTTAGCGAAAAACTGAACATCTCGTACGAGTCAGTGCAAAGCATTTTAACCCATAATTGGCAAATGTGACGAGTGCGAAATTTGTTCCCAGACTTTTGACTGACGAACAGAAGGAAAATCGTGTGTCAGTTTGCACGGAATGGAAGGATCGTTTTGATACAAAAACTATAACTGGAGATGAAAGCTGGGTGTATGGCTAACGAGTGACTCTCCTCGTCTTAAGTAGGCACGTCCAGGGCCGTAACCAGGACGTTATCTTGGGGGAGGGGGCGATTTTCAAAAATTCCGGACCTTTTTTCAAAAATTCCACTGAATCGGACGTTTTTCCATATTTGGGAGGCGGACCTTTTTCCATAATGGATTGGTCGTCGACCCCCCCCCCCCTGGCTATGGGCCTGACGTCAGTCATAGCCGAAACTCATGATCATTGTTTTTTTATGGTGAGGGCATAGTGCGATCAGAGTTCGTTCCGAGAGGAACAACTGTAAACTCCGAATATTACTTTACTGCAACATTTGCAAAAAGATGTACGGAAAAAGACCAAAAAAATGGGCCAATGGCTCCCTACTTCATCACGATAACACCTCGTTGCGGATCCGCGAGTTTTTGGCTGAAAAAGAAAGCTTCCTGTCTGTCCATATCCCCCTTACTTTCCGGATTTAGCACCAGGCGACTTTTGGCTCTTCCCAAAAATAAAAACCGTGCTAAAAGGAAAACGTTTTGATACCTTTCCCGACATTAGAGGGCCACGACAGAGCAGCTGAAGACCATTCCGAAAAACGCCTTCCAGAAATGCTTCGAATCAAGCAATCAACGTTGGGATAAGTCCATCGCTAGCCAAGGAGAGTACTTTGAAGGAGATTAATTCAAATTTGATGTAAGCTTATAATCTTTTTTTTTTAATAAAATTATTCACCGTATTTTTTTATCATACCTCGTACATTATACATAAAAGATAGGCTTTTATTCACATTGAACATTTCAAATATAGTACTATGAAATCTGTTAAAAAACATTTCTTGTTGTTCAGTTTTGTCCTCTGTTATGCAAAATGGTCCAGCATTGCAGTTTCCATTGTAACAAACAGTTTTTGCGAAGCATTGAAAGAGAGATTTTGCTCCACATCTATTCGCCCAGTTTCTGTAGGCCTCTCAACGCTACGGGTCGACGGTTTCCAAGGTCTCTTTTCTGGGGACTTAACCAAGATGGCTGATGATGTGATCACCTTTACTCCGGTCCCTGTTTGTTTTTCTTTTTTCTTTTTTCTTTTTCCGGCTCGAGGTCTTATCCATGTTGATATGTACTCGATGAACGTTTGTACCGTAGAGACCGGGAATTTCTCGATGGTAAATTGGGCCCATTACGTTCTGTTGGAAGAAGGCCGAATTAAACCTAACGAAGAATGACGAATAGAAAGAGGCGACTGGTTGAAACAAGTGATGCAGAGAGTAAAAAATAGTTCAGAATTATTAGATTAAGAAATGGAATTATCAGTAAGTCAAGAAATCGTAGCCACCTTGAGCAACCTGAGTTTACCACGAACATAATATGTAGCTGCAACCATAAACTCTTTGGAAAACTTCTCCTTGCACTGGTTGATGACAGTAGCCCATCCTTTGCCATCTCTGTGACACTAATGAATAGCTTGCAGCTTATGAATAGATAACTTTATCTATTATGACCACTAATTGCTGTTTGTCATATGCAAGGTAACGTTTTTAAAGTTTTTGGCTTTGGTGAAGCGTTCGCGGATGTGGTTTTCTGTGAGCAACCCGACAGTGAAGTTTTAGGTTTCCTCGAATAATGCGCCCCAGACTTATTTGGAGACATTTTCAGTTTATTTTTAGTATGACAGAATCTGCACTCCCTCTATTGCTGAAAGCAGCATCTAAAATAACCGGATCTCTTCGCACAAAGACAGCATAGGCACCAAACAAAGAGAGAGCCCGTTTTCCTATCTGAGTCTTCCACCCAAAGAGATCCAATTTACAACACGATCTGCTAGCCAGGAGCTTGAGTATCCTCACTTCCGCATGGGCAGTCTATCTAGGGTCGACACCCGAGTAGAAAGCTTCCATCTTCCTTCTAGAAGCCGGATGTTTTGTGAAAGGAATACCTACATTATTCAGTCGATATCGTTTGGCTTCGTCCACTAACTCAGATTCCTTACTTGTGACAATTGACAACACCCGAGCCCGTTGTCTCACAAGGCAGGATGGAGACTACACTGAGAAATGCTATTATTCGCCGACTACCCATTAATCGATCGCCTTTCGTCAGTTGGCGATAGACACCAGCGTGGATATGTGAAAAATGCACGTTATAAAAGCTCTACATAGATTTCTTGTAGCTAGTAT
Organism: Rhysida immarginata; assembly: GCA_023313115.1. Lineage (NCBI taxonomy): Eukaryota > Metazoa > Arthropoda > Chilopoda > Scolopendromorpha > Scolopendridae > Rhysida > Rhysida immarginata. The sequence continues at coordinate 4,222,884 of JAHWFO010013591.1, forward strand.
TCTATTAAGCCAATCCGAGGTGAAAAGGAGTTTGCAAATATTCCGAGCGGCTTTGTTAGGACAAAATTAAGTGGTGCTTTGATGGAAATGTTAAATCTGCTTACATTACTGAAATATTCGCCGTGACGGCGTTTGTTTTGTGGTATATCGATTGAGGCGTTTTAATAAATCCGTTGGCGCATACTTTACTAAAATTTTGCGGTGTCTTTGATGTCGGATTTTTGGATGTCAGTTGTGGAAATTTGCTCGGAACTCCGTCTGGGGAATTGAGTTATGAAATTGTATTACTGTACTTGACGCACAAAAGGAGGAGTTCGCTCCAAATGATGTGATAATTGAATTAGATTGCAGACTGGAAAAGGCGAGAAAAGATGACAAAAGGTGTTTGGAACAATTAAGGGAAGACTTCGAAAACACTCGTCTTCATCGTGAGCTTCGTTTATTATTAAACACTGCCAATTCCTCGTTCCTCGGCTGCCATGTTAAGTGGGGCGTTGAAAATCAATAAATTGAATCAATTAAGATAAAAGAAGGGAATGTTGGATTTGGCCAACTGGACTGATAAGATTAACGGACGAGACGCAGTTTGGTTTGATTATGAAAAGGAAATTACCTTTCCCATGTTTTGTGTACGGGTATTTGCCTGCCCCCTCGCTCTCTCTCTTTCTCGATGACAATTGGGCGTCCGTCGTCGATCGCCCCGTGTTACAACGAGATTCGCTGAAGCCCTTAAGCGGATTAAAGGCGTTCTAATCTGCGATAAACATGCAGTGTGAAAACGGGGATTTCTTTTGGCCGACTGTAATCGTGCGTTGAATTTCGTTTGGGTTTTCCGGCATTTGCAGAAGTTGCGAGGATATTGTGTGCGGTTTGGATTCACGTCCGAGTATCGCGGTTTCGAGTCAGAGTGTGAATGGAATTTTATCTCAAGTATTTTTCTTATTTGAACTGTTTCGAGGCTGTAATATCGTATACTATACAATTATTCCATTCTTGTTACTATTCTTAGTAGCCTTTATGCTCCGCCTGGTCAGAAGTGTATTTTCTAAAACTATCTTGGTTTTATACAATTAGGCCTTATATAATTGGAACAGAAAATTGAAAAAAAGTTAGAGATCTATACAGGGTGAACTAAAACAGCGACGAACTTCAGGAGATGGTTCCTCACAAGAAAAGGAACAAAAATCTCATATGAACTTGACGGTTTGTCTGTAATAGAGCAATTAGTACAGAGCATGTCATTACTGTGGCAGAAATTGTGTCAACATTACAAAAGATGTTCGAAGTGGCCTTCTTGGGTTGCAGTGCAAGAGTTCACATGTAAGATTCTCAACACAGTCGTTTGGTTGACACAATGTTGGCGGGCCACTTGCCTGGAGCTTGTATTGGGATTCTGCTCAATATCTTGTACGAACATGCTGCGGCCGCCCCTTCTCACACAAACGCCTAAAGATGTTTGCAAAAGTTTTATGATTCGGGTGGTCTGTCGGAGTACTTTTCTTGGTACATCCGTGCAGTCTCTCAGCCATTCCCATGTATGAGGTTATCCGTATGTGAAGACCATCTCGGCTTGCTCCTGATATAATACCGGATCATTGTATCTCCGCTGCACGGCGATCTCTCAAAAGTAACCCTGCAACAGGAAAAAAAAACACTGTCTCTTTTTTTTATTCAGATGTGCATATTTTTCTATTTCTATGGAAACTGTGCATTTCCATAGAACTTTTGTTGATATAAACCTTTATACTGCATTGCTACTTTTATTGGAGGAATCACTCTCTGAAGTTTGTCCCTGTTATTATAGTTCACTCTGTAGTTCGAATACAAATGACATGTCAGTAATGCATCACTTATTTCACTTTGTCCTCTCAGAACGTCTTTAGTGTCTCCAAACATACGATAATCAGAAGAAGCAAGGTCAGTGCTGTATGGAGGATTCTGTAAGGTCTGAAATCTAAATTACTGAATGGTTGTAACAGGTGCGACTGCTGCATATTCTCGGTCACTCCTTCTACAATATTGTGCTGATAGAATATATCAATTTATATTCCACGACTTTTCCTGCAAAGGATAGAGACGTGAATATTACAGATTCAAGAGAACTGGAGCCGGACACTGTGGACGAATTTCAATAAAGATAACAGGAAACCACTGATCCAAATAAAACTTTTAATCGGACGTATGCGCACAGACAAATATGTTCTGATCAAATTCCTTGTGTACGCTGAAGAAGGCAGCGTGGCTGCCAAAATGCGCATACGTCCGATTAAAAGTTTTATGTGGATCAGTGGTCTCCTGTTATCTTTATTACAGATTCAGTTCGTTCACTTATAAACGCTTCTCTGCTCAAAATAGGAATTCACGACTAATATGATGAGGTTTCACGTTCCCGATCACAAAAAACTCCTCTTCGGGGAAAACAGCAGGGTTGATGCCATGATCGATATGCTGCCTTTCCGATTAAGCTTGCAATGCCATCTATCGAGCACTATCAATACCTTACTGAAATGTCTCAGATGATTTTTTACGGAAATACTGTCAGCAACGAAGTATAAGGATCATTCAAATGGTTCATTAACAATATAATTTTGACTCACTTTAAAAATAACCCCGTGACTTATAAGACTCCAGATATTTAGTGGAACAATTTTCCTGAACTACTGCATCATGGCTGTACCCAGGGCGGAGGGAGAAGGCTGAGGCGCTGCATCCCATCCCCGAAACTGGCCACCTTGTCATGCAATGTTATGACTTGTACTTAGGTATAAAAGGGGGGGATATAAAAATGCCCCCCCCCCCCCACCTTTTATTTTCGCAACCGAAGCAGATATATCAATTTTGATGAATCCAATGAATAGGAAGTTGTGGGTGACCTTTTCATCATCACAAAATATGCAAATTAGGACACATACAAATCCTATCTTAAAAACCGTAACAGACACCCGAAAAATTCCAATTGAAGACTTGTTCAGCATGGAATTCCGAACAAAACAAAAAAAATACCAAAACCGCCACAAACAGCCACAATCGCAATTATTTGTAATTTACAAACATCCACAGTGCATAAATAATTTTACTCCAAAGTTAATCATAAATATGCTCAATGTGACGACCATAATACAATTGAGATGGACGGCGTTCGTTAGGGTGCGTGTCTTGATACAACCTAACTGCAGCATGTAGGTTTCATCTTGCCCAGAAGATCATGTTGACCATTTCAGAAACAGTGTAGCTTGTCATCCTGGAATAATTCTGTCTTCTATATGCTCACATATGCCTTTTATTTGCTTTTCCTCAAGAAAGTGAATGTTATTATGGTAATTTTTGGTAAATAAGTAAGAACATTCGAATGTCTTTGTGAAGTGCATAGGGAAGTAACTAATAAATTCAACATGTGATTGTTGGTGATCCGTTCATCGGATTTTGGAATTTTTGTTTTGTTCGGAATTCCATGCTGAATAAGTCTTCAGCTTGAATTTTTTCGTGTATCTGTTACAGTTTTTAAGATAGGATTTGAATGTGTCCTAATAAATTTGCATATTTGAGATGATGAAAAATGCACCATGGGATAGGCCACCTACAACTTCCTATTCATTGGATTCTTCAAAATTGACATTATCTGCTTCGGTTACGAAAATAAAAAGGGGGGGGGGTCATTTTTGTATATATCTTATAATTAAAACTTAATAAAAAATTTTTTCAATCTTACGTTGTTTATTACTATAATACAACGATCTTAATCCCCATTATAGCTACCTCCTACCCCGAAACGAAATTTTTGGGCATGGCTGCCTTCCCAACCCCATTATGGCTCTGGCCCCGCTCGAAAAGATATCTTGGATATAACCGCACCTCTTCTTTGAGTAAAATTTGCGATTTTTCAGGCCCTTCCTTTGATACGAGAGCAAATGTTCCAAGCAGATGTGCAAGTTTTGCGGTATTGCAGCCGAACTCGGATAATGGTGTGCATACTCCCGATACGGATTCCGAATGTAACATGTGGATTTTCCCATCCGCATATCTGCAATTGTTTTGCTAACATTTTTAGACATGAAGAATGTTGGAAAACAGTCTAAATACTAAAAACAGTCTTGGAAAAGAAAGCATTATCGTCATTGTCAACTCGGTCAAGCATTGGATTTTGACTTATCGTATTTGATATCGCTCTCTTCAGCTCTTCTACGGCTTTTGATCGATCTCTGTAGACTTTATCTTAAACATAGCTTCATAAGAAGAATCCGAATGGCTATAAACCCCTCTCAGACCGCTTACTGTAATCTTCAACACAATACCAGGTCTGTAAATGTGAAACCAAAATTTGCCCATAGATGGCCCTAGCTGTCAATGTAGTTACCGTCAAACGGCATCATTGGCGCCATTTTCTTATTCTGACATATGACAAAGATTTTCAACTCGCAACAATACAAGTTTCATATAACAATATAGTTTGTAATAGCGTTGAGCATGTCGAATTTTATGTCTGGAAACTACGATTTGCGGACAGCATTGATTATCTGTTACCATTTGAAGAAAATTGCTGCAGAATCGCATCGAATGCAGTCGAAGCAAGCTCTTGGTAAATCACAGTGCTTTGAGTGGTTTAAAAAATTCAAAAGTGGCAATTTTGACGTGAAAAACGACCAGAATATCAAAAATCAAAGTGATTTTGCTTCACAATAATGCACCATCACACACAACATAACTGGTCAAGGAAACGATTGAGGCGTTTAGTTGGGAAATACTTTCGCATGCGGCTTACTCACCAGATCTGGCTCCGTCTGATTATTACTTACTTGCATCGATGGGACACGCACTTGCTGAGCAGCGCTTCACTTCTTAAGAAAATGTACGAAAATGGCTCGATGACTGGTTTGCTTCAAAAGGGCAACAGTTTTTTTGGCGTGGCATCTACAAATTGTCAGAGAGGTGGAAAAAATGTATAGCCAGCGATGGACAATACTTCGAATAAAATATTTTTTATCATTTTCATACAATAAACGTGTATTTTTTATACAAAAATTCTGGTTTCATATTTACATGCCTGGTACATAGAACATGTATCTTTCATAAAAGTCACACGTGCGGGGATTTCTATACTCTTAACTCTTTCGATTATTTAAAAAAATTCTTTGATTTTATTATCGATATTTAGACAGTACACTAGAACGAAGTACTGAAAAAAAAAGTCTGCTACCTGTTCATGCGATGCTACCATCGCTACTTCGTGTCGAAAATGCTACAATAAAGGCCTTTTTCTTTTTACTCTAACCTTTGATTGGTCTTCATTCTTTTGAGACCTTTTCAATCATAGTTTAACCTTTTAAATCAATTTAAAGATTTATAGGAATTTCTTCATTTACTGGTTCTTTTATTAACCAATTTAATGGGAATTCGTTTAATTTTTTTTTCCAATTATTATTGCAACAAATACATGTTTATTTAAAAAAAAAATCTATATTTATAGGGTCGTACATGTGAGAGATGTAACGTTTCTTAAGTCGAATACAGACACGATTCCTATAGGCTTCCGTGTTTATAAGCTGAATTAGTTAGGAAATTGTTTGATGTAATGCTTTTATATACGTGGTATAAGATGAGAAAGCAGGGACTCGCAGAAAGCGATTTATTTTTAATTTTTTTTCTCCAAGAGATGAAAGACAATTCCAACCGAGTTGTCGTCCATTCACAGCCGAAAGGCAAACGCGCTCTGAACTTTTGACATTCAGGACAAGCGTTGAAACGCCCCAGTTGTTTTCTGTTTTTATATTTAAACCAAAAAGAAAATTCTTCATTTTATTTCGTTACAAAGGGAGTGGGGGAGGGACCTAAAACTGTCTGTTTCTTTTGCAATATGTTTAAAGGAGAAGCTTCAGTGAACTCCCATTACGCGCGAAGGGTTTATTTCTCATTAAAATCGTTTATTCATGAGAATGTTGCCAAGGTAACGATTACTGATCATTAGTCGTCTAGAAAGTAAAAAAATTATCATCTCAAGACCATCCTGATAATTTTTTAAAATTTCTTATTAATAATGCCAATCTCTCCTCTAGGTAATTATATTTATCTGGACAAATAATCAGATTTTGTGCAAAACCACTTTATTAGACAAAAGGGAGGAGGCTGGTGCCTAACTTTTGCATACCTTCGCTTCGTGGAACCTAATGAGGAGAGCCGGCTTGTTGCCGATCTAATTAAAACGGCATCAATTATTGGATTGTAAATATCCGTTAACGGCAAACCCACCTCTTCCCAACCCCCTCTTCTGCCAATTGGACTCTGAATGTATTTTGTAATCTCTCTTCGTCGGAACTCTTTTATTGAGTGGACAAACCGAAATGGAGCGGAAATAGCGTTGTTCATAAGCCTAACAGCGACACGAGGGATTGTTGAATGCGTATCCTATTGGGCGTCTGTCAGTATTTATGCATTTGGATTTTGGATCTATTATCCATACACTCTTGTGTTAATAATGGTCTGTTCCGGGTAAATGAATAATGAATAAAGAGTGGGAGTGGTGCGTGATGCGTGATGGAAGCATCGGTCTGTATCGACGTGGTTATCACTATTTAGTAGCCCTGCCTGAGTATGTTGTCACGGGTAATCGGATGATTGCCACGAAAGATAAGGCTGCGCTTAGGGGAGGTTTGAGAGCAACAGTTGTTAATGTTGATAAAGCTCAGGTTTTCTTCTGTCATGAATGTTCACGTCATATCCTGGTATTAAAGCGTTTGAGTGACAAGTTGGACCCGGGCTGTTCTCTGTAAAACTTGGAAGGTATATGTTGTTTCGCAAATGATTATGTTCTTTGTTTACCTTGGTTTGTTTATTTTTTTGCATGGTTTGTGGCAATATTCATGAATTTTTCTCCAGACATTTTAATTAATCCTTTCTCCTTTGTTCTGTTTATGGAAATTAAAGGCGGATGACCTCCCTCTGAGAGTTGATCCCATGTGTTTTATAGCCCCTCACCCTGGTATCTGTTCTCTTGGCCACTGTTGATTAGAGACAAAGAAGTGTGACGTGTATTTGGCCTATCATGTTGTTTGCTTTTTTTTTTGCCTTTTATGGTAAGCAATAAATGACCTTTAAGATTGTGGGGGTGATTCTATCAAGGACTTATTTGTCGGTTAGTTGATTGATGATCAGGAGTAAATCACCTGTCAGCTGTCAAGAGTAAGTAAGCAGAGCAGTAGAGAAACCACGTCGAATGTAGTGACCACATTTAGTTGAATGCTTCGTGGAATTGGGAGAAATGCCAAAGTTGTGGGCTACTGCGTCCTGCTGGAGAGAGCACAAGCAATCTACTCTCAGTTAGAATTGAGATCCTACATGGGAGAAAGGTTAGCACGGACATCCGGACATCTGTATGACTTATTTATCCGTTCTTTAGCATTTTTATCTTAGCTAGTTGTATTTCATCTTTTATTCTGTTTAAATAAAGGCGTTCCTTGTTTTTAAGAGTTTCTCCTGTTTTCCTCTTCTAATTCGAGCCTGCAGAATTGCGAAATTGTGGCCTTGGGGGGTAGTACGTTTATTTTACTAGTTACAACCTAAATTAAGTACAGGAGACGCCTAATAACTCGTAGAGAAAAATGAAGCTTTTATCACATAAGAAGATATCCTTCTGTTAATGGTAACACTTTATGAAAAAAAAAAATCACGAGAAATAAAAATGACCATAATTGAATTCTCTCACAACTTATAATAATAGCTTACTATATTTCTTGGGAATCTAGAGGGTAGTTTCTCTTACACAGAGCTAAATCGTATTCAACAGCATACTGAAATGCGTTATGACTAAAATTAAATCTTACAAGTCCAAGGAGGTTAGAAGTTGGTTGTTTTTCACTTTTAGGTTATCTTAAAACGGAACGAACTTCATATTATAAAGATGAAAATTTTTATGAACTTGGATAACGAGAATTTAGATAATTTAACAAATAATTTAGATAATCAGAAGTGTTTGTAGTTATATGACCGGTTTGACCTAATTTTTTTTTCGAAATGTTAGAATAAATATTAATTTTTTTATTTATTTTTGAGATTAAACAATTTTATCTTGTTTTCTCTTTTCTTTATTTCAATATTTTTATTAGAATATTCGTTGAACATTTTGTGTTTTGGATAATGGATTGTATTGGTATTTTTTTAAAATTAATTATTTACTTGTATATTATAAAATTATAAAATTATAAAAAATTTTGTTCTAAACCAATTACAACTCCCGTAATAATATACACGTACATTCTCATTTTTAAATTAAAAATTTTTAAATATAAAATAACCTAATAATGACACACAAGTCAATCATATGCCAACATGAGAATGTTTTGCCCTAACCTAGCTTATCCACATATGATTGATTGATTTTGGTGCCTCTGGCTTCTCTTAGGTATGAATGGGGTGACTCATTTATCTATTTTTATGCTCGAAGGAAAAAGGTGAAAATCATTAAGGGACAAGTCCAGATGCTTCGCAGCATTTCACGCCTGCTGTATTGGAAAGAGCAGCACCCTTCTGCCAAGTGCTTTCAACAACATCACAATAAACTGCAACGAGCTATCGATAAATTTCGGCAGGAGCGCTACTTTTGGCCCATAAAAACTTAGCGCTGCTCCAATATAGACCTCAGATCAAACGAATAGCCATTTCGAAATATCGCCGCGCAACTCCCGCTCGCTACAAGAGCTTATATACAAGGATCGTTCAAGGTTGATCAAGACTTTTGTTACGTAAACCTTTTGATGAATGCGCAGTAGCTTGTAGCTGTAGAACAGCGTTGTATAATCCTTAAATTGACTATTCTTCTCATCCTACTGAATAGAGTTCTAACTTCTTGTCCTTCGACAAATCTAATTATGCATTATAGTTCTTATGTTGCATATAGTCCAGTAACATTGTAGTACCAAGTTAAATGGGTGATATGCGAGTGCAACATCTTAATTCCTTTTGATATGCATTGACTTTCCTTTTATTGGCTTGAAAGGCTCTTACTATGCTAAAAACCTTTATTACAGCAAGACAACTTAAGAAGATAATTCTAAGTCTCAACGTTTCAATATGCAATAAGATAGAAAACAAATCTATAATCATAAAGAGCCAATACCCAATTTATCCCAGACATGAATCCAAAGTCTCATCAGCTTGATTTCAAACGACTATGTCAAAGGCTTCATCAATTGTATTTTCATTCTCTCATCACAATTTTGTAAAGAATTACGTGAAGTGTGATGTGAAACAATGTAAAATCAGCGGGGTAAAATATCTTGTGATTGTACCAGCATGTACAACGTGTTTCTTAGTTCATTTGTTAAGCTTGGTTTTAATAACGTTTATTATTATCAGAATTGTTTTAAATGATAACTATTAAGGTGCTTTGGTGCGCGACTTATGGCCCACCCTGTACATTGACTTTATCTCAAACGTACAATGATATATCCCATCAAAGTAAAGACACATAATTCTTAACTAAGGACAGTTATCCTCAGAGATGTTTTTATTCAGCAAAGTCATCATCTCTGACTTTTTGCTGCTGCTCGAATCCTATCTCTTTTCCTTACCCAATTCTACTTTATAGAGTGTGTTAACAAAACCCGGATCAGATTTCAAAAAATCATATTTATTTGTAAAATAGATGTACAGGGGTGCGGTAAACGGCAAATACTCTAAATATAATCAAATTTTTTTACAATGTGCCCCCTCCCGCTGCACCGCACACAACCAAGCGATAATCAAACTCCTCCCAGCATATCCGGTGAACCACCATTCACCCCTGCAGTTATTCGGTTTATAAGGTCTTCCAAATCAGTACTTAAGGGTGGCACAAAGACGACGTCCTTGATGAAGCCCCACAAAAAGAAATCACTCACTGTAGGAAACTCGGGGGCCGCGCACAAAGAGCTAATCCGCACCTCTGAGGGACTCACTGTTCTCTCCCAAGGCGCCCTAGAGAGCCCTACCGGCAACCAAAAAAACTTGACAACATTTTTTTTTCGATTGAAAAATGGAAGGAAAAATTCTGCGACCCGGTTTCGAACCAGGAACCTCGACTATCATGGCCGACGCCTCTACCAATTGTTTGGAGACAATCTCCAGTTTATAATTATTATTATTAACTTGACAACATTCTCTTTTGAATGGTGAACCGTCACCCGGTGAACATCGCACCCGTTGAGCGAACCATTTTTTGATAAAGGTATCACAATTACCACCTAGTATTTCAGCAAATTGCTTCAGGGTGCCGTACACGACGCCGTTCACAAGAAAAGACCCGGGATGTTATCCGGAAATATCATTCTTCTCCATGAGAATACCCGACCTCATACAGCGAATTTGACAGCAGAAACGCTTGCCATAATGAGCTGAGAGGTGTTGTCCCATGCCCTTTATAGTCCAGACCTGGCTTCCAGTGATTATCATTTGTTTGGGCCCCTTTAAGAGCTTTTAGGGAGAGGCAAATGTTCAAGACAGATGAAACGCTGCAGAAAGCTGTTATGCTCTCTTATGTGTCCAATAATCTCTTAACGTTGTTCATGTAGATGATTTTTAAATAGTTTTGAAGGAACTCTTGCTTCTCAACGATGGCATGCTTTGCTATGGCTGATTTTTCACAACTGCCGTATCTAATATGGGCCATTGGCTATAACAGCAGCCCAATTCTTTCTATGCAAAATGTATCAGGCAGGTGCCACAACGACGGCAACAGTGCCTGGATGTACATGGGGAATGCTTTGAAAACTGACCTAAGTTGGTGCTTGCCGGACAATTCCGCTTAAAAATAAAAGTCTAGGCCAACCTTCAACGACCTTATTCACAGCCCGTCCATAGAACCGTACATTGAAAGTATGTCATTCATATGAAATCGTACACTTATTTATAGCATTTGTAACTTTAAAATTAAAAATCTAGACGTAGTAAAATTTCAAAATAAATATTTTTGTTGAATAACTAGCGGTTCTGAAATTTAGGTTTCTCCAGGATGGAGTGAAGGAAGAGTTTAAAGCTTCATCTGAGCTTTGAATTCATTACTGAGCGTATTAGTTATTCAAGTCTCTAATGCTTACATCCAATTACCAACCTCAACTGCTTTGAGGTACCGCCGACGGGTCCAGATCTTCTTCCCATTGAACATGTATAGCGTGATGTCTGGATCAAATTCTTTATTAAGGGAATGTTTTAATTATTGTATTGTCTTGTTCTGATGATTAGTTTGTATATTTTCGATTCATCTTAATTTCTTCACGAAGAAATTTTATGCTCATCCGCTATTCGAGATGCAGTCCGTCGACCCATAAATCAATTCCTTTTCTCCCTCGTCTCCCAGTAATGGAAACTGTGCCATGTTGCCATCTAGTGTCGTATCTAGGAAGCACTTTGCTTTTGTTCGATTATTGATATTATTCCAATTTTTTCTCTCCATTCCCTTTAACAACTTCCTGGTTCTCCGATCGGCGGCGTTTCGCGTTTGTTGTAATTAAACCGTCGCCCCGACAAGTCGTTAGGTTCTTATGAGATGGCGCGTTTCTCGCTTTCACTTTTGTTCTTGTGAAAAACGAGAGGGGAAAAAGTTTAATGCTTTTATCATTTTTTTTTCTTGTTTGTTCATTTTTTTCACCGTTCCTTTATCTTTCTTCCTCCGACCGACGATGCAAATACGCTCAAAGGGAGTAACGAATATGGTGCGAACAATACAAGTTTGATTGTCGTTTTTTAAATGCTTATTAATTATACAATATTATTGAGTGGGAAATTCGTTAATTACTTTCATTGTAATTAAAGAATAATTTAATGGGAGGTGAAATTTTATTTGAATCGAGTTTCTGTAAGTTTAAAGTGTTGCAGGGATATTTAATTATTTTATTCATGAATTTTAATAATTTTTTTTTCATGAAATTAGGATTTAAGTTTAATTAATATTCACTCTCAAATTAAAGCTAAACTAATAAAAAATAGAGTGAATTCATTTGAATATTATTAAAGAGCATGGTTGCCAATATGGTTTTGTGTAGGCTTGTGAGTCTGCTATGATGTTACGAAAGTTTGGTAAAATTTTGATATGGTGTTTGGGAGGCACTTAGTAGCCTAATAGTAGAGGATGTGTAGATTAGATCTTTTCTATGGAGAAAAATCTTCATGTATCACAATGCTGTAAATTTTGCGCTCCTGGTAGTGGCAAGATTATATAGGTCATTTAAAGCATTTTAATCCAAGACCGATGTCTCAAGGCACCAGCAACTCGGGCAGTTGCCCGGGGCGCGCCATGTGGTTAGTAGGGTCAAAAAATGACAGAAAAAGTGAAAAAGGCGTCAGCAGTTCAGCTTGCCCCTGGGCGCCAGCAACCATAGGACCGTCACTGCTGATGTCCCTGTGGGCTGCACAGTTCATGGCAGGGAAATAAGCAGTTAAGAATTCAATCATAGTAAAACGAGTCATTCACAGCCTCATTTTCAAAGTTGATTACAGTTGCGAAATCCGTCGGAGTGGCATTTAGTGATTGTTTTGTTTAAATTTTATTCATTTTCCATTAAGGCAAGTATTAAGTTGAAGCGATTTCTTGCGTTTGCTGTTGTACACGTGAATATTGCAAGATGCAGACAATGGACTTTTCTCCTCTGTTTTATGTGTTTTATGCTTTTGTATTCTTTGTGCAAAGAGTGGATTTTTACATAAATCGGTGACGCCCTACAACTTTGAAGTGGAATTTCTTTGTCTATCATGGCACAAAATTTTGGCATCCTAACTTCTCACCGCTTATACTAGGGGCGCTGGGAACACTTTTATTCAATCGGGCACGGGCACTTTCCTAGATCTGAATTTTATAACTCTAGGGTCTTTTCTTCTAAAGTTATTCTACGGTTTCCGGAATTTCCTCTATACCCTGTATAAACGAGTATAAAAATTAGTTCCACTTATTTTGGTTTTACTTTGCAATTGTTATTTGGTATTTTCAGCTTAGTTTCTAATATATAGCCTACTAATGCTATGTCTCCACCTGCAGTTGAAGTTCTAGAAAAAAAAGATCTAGATATAAAGATCTAGAAAGATTTTGCTTGGACAAATAACGGAGTCATTATCATTATTTTCAGTGGAGTCATTTATCATCACTTACTCCACCTGACTCTGAAAGTTCTGGAATTTTGAGGTTACATGACAAATTTTTTTAGGATGGGGGTGGCCGTGGCCTGGTTGTCTCGTCGGTTGGCTTGCCAATCGATGGAGTTCAGCAACTTCAGGCGCGGCCAGCTGCTGGTTGGGTGACGGCCTGGGCTTGAGGGCCACCGCTGGCGGGACAGCTATTTGGGGCGCGGCTGTTGGGGGACTTTGGTCTGACCCATTTGCCGATTGACCATAGCTGGTGTTCCTGCGGTTGGTGACAGCCTCTGGTTCGTTTATCCCCAGCAGCTCTTCCATCATGAAACCCCCCGTGCTTCGGAGGGCACGTTAAGCCGTCGGTCCCGACTGCTACTGTCATCTCGTAGCAGTCGTTATTAATGGGATGGCGCAAAACTCCCTCGTAGGAGTAGGTGCCGCAGATTATCGCTTGCGATAATCTACCCTCTGTACCAGATAAGATAAGATACTCCACCTGACTCTGAAAGTTCTGGAATTTTGAGGTTACATGACAAATTTTTTTAGTCACGTGGTGATAATATGCCAGTTTCATCCTAATATGGTCATGCTTGTAATTACGATGCAGTTAATTGTTATATGTTTGCAGTTTGTTCCGCAATACGAAGCAAACCATGTGCTGTCATTTGTTGCTTTAACTATTGGAATATTGCAGTATTACTCTCTTCATTTTGTAACCCAGACTGAATTGTTTCTTCAGAACGTAAAGCAAGAAATAATCTCACTTCATCACCCCATCTTTCATATTTAACTTCAGTAGCAGCATTACTTGAAGTGAGCTGCCTGTCCAGCTTGTTTATTTCACTTCAAATATCCTGGTTATGACATCATTCTCCTAGTTTTGACGTCAAAAACCACGTTCTTCAAACTGGAACTTTTTTTATCCAGATAATTATTTCTGGATTGTTTTATTTTCTGGAACTTTGTTGGTGGAGATTGCTAATATCCAGAAAATAAGTATCTAGAAATGTTGTGCCAGTTTTTTGGTGAATGGCATAAGAGAATTTACGTGAATTGATGTTGTTCTTTGGGTGCGTTTTGTCTTCCATTAGGCTTTGTCTTTTATGAAGGTTGAATGAAAGGTGAATGCATCTAAGAAAATGATTTGTGGGTGGAAGGAAATATTTTAATGAATGAATCAGAAAATTTCCTTAGAATTTGCACTTTAACTGCCTGCCTTCATTTTTCTACACGTGAATACACTTCTGCCAACCATGAACAAGTTTAGTGAATTCTCCACTTTCTGTTTCCGGAACTAACTGCTTATTTCAGTCTGAATTTCATCATCTCCATGTAACGAGTTCATTGTTGCCCCATGTTTCAGAAATTCAATATGGATTATATCGAACTGCATCCCAAAAAAAAACTGTGACGTGACTTGTCCAGCTGAAGCTTGTGATTTGAAAATTTTTCTGGAGCGAATCTTTGTGTCGATATTCCATAGAATGACGTTTTGTTTCAGGTTCATAATGGTGTTTAATGATGATGAAAAGCTTCAGAGCATCAGTCTCGACAGATTTTGCTGTGAAATTTGAAGTCTGCGAGCTTTCGTTTCAAACCGAGCATCCATAGTATCTAAGTGGCCCACATGCTTTGGCTCAAAGAACTCGATGGCAGTTCGTTGCTGCTCTTAAAACCAAGCTGGCCACATGCTTTTCCTTTATATGGCTCCATTCTTGCCACAATAACGAAGAAACCCTTCTTCATGATAGCTTATCACTGATACAGTGACTAGAAGAAGGAACACTACAAAACGTGATAAAAACCCGTTTCGCGCCGCTCCAGCCATCTGTTGACGAAAACTGAACATGAGAACTTTGAATTTGGATTTATTGCATCTATGGAGAGCATTGCAGAAGAAATGTTTAAGAGATGTGTTGCCATGGTAGATGACTGTTCCGAATGTTCTGTAGTGTAAGAAATTTGTGTGGAGTTTGGTCTACTTATGGATGGTTTGTTTGGACATTGGACTGAATGACCGAATGCGTATTGACTAAACAATTGTGTTTTTGCTGTTTGTTGGGTACGTTGGATTAGAACAGTACATAAGGTGCTTTTGAAAGTTTGAAAGCGAGCCTGTCTGATAAAAGGATGACACAGGATTGTGTAGAGATAACCTAAAGTGATAACCAAAGATTTTTTTTTAGATTGGAATAATCCGAGAGATAAAAAATAGTAAATTAATCTTATAAACGAGAAAATATGGATATACATGTATAATGAAAGCTTTTATTCACGTTTCTTTTCGATCGTTTATGCCGCTGCAGCCATCTAGCGACGATTTTAACGATTTCGTTTAATAGCGCGTAAAGCTATTTGGGGACGGATTTTAAGAACCCTTATGAGTTTTCTATTTTGAGGTCTTCCTTTTTTTTCTGTATTTTTATTTATTTATTTATTTATTTCGACGGGAATTCACTTTTATCTCATTGCAATGCTAATTATCAACGCCGGGGGATCAACAGCGTTTTTACTTAGGAAGGAGACCGGCATTTTCGTCGGCGTTCTTTAAAAGGATTAAACCCAACTAAATCCTCCTCAGGTTCAAAGACACTTGTTAACAACTGCTGCCATTACAAAGAGAGAGAGAAAGACATTTTCGAGCAAATTGCCCCGAAATAATAACGTCTTTCGCCCGCCTATCTTTTAAGGGAGGCGGTCCTTGCTTGTGCATTAACTGTAGGAGTGGCTACAGTTTTATGGACGATTTTTTATTATTTTTGTTTTTTACTTGAGTTTCTTTTTGGAGAGAAGCTTGAGCGATTAAGTTACTAAATGGATGAGGTGGTAACATAAGGCAATCAAAAATGTTATAAAAATGTAAGTTATTAAGTTAATGAAATTGGTAAATTATGTTATGAATTAGCGTTCATAATTGCGGATAATCTGATTACAAAGAAAAAGAATGCAAAGAATTATTTAATAGTTTTCCAACGAGAATAGTTACATCCCCAGGGGCGTGCGGGAGATTTTTTCAGTCTGATGCAAATCTATGTAAATGTCGCTTCCCGTATGCTTATTACGCCCCCTTACCGTGCCACCTGATGCGGCTTGCCTCTCTCATCATAGCACAACACGGCCCTGTACACCACAGTAGGAGCATACTAATTAACAAGAACGTCCTGTTAGTGACCTTGATCCTCATTTTGCAATAAATACGGCTTATAGGTTGAATGCATCGTGCAATTGACTCAACAAGGTGAAAGTCGACTCCACATCAAGACAGGTGTAACATCTATCTCTTATCGATGAAGCGTATAGGCAACAGCCCTCTCCATCTCGTTCCAAAAACCCTTGATAGCGATGAAGCTCATCCTCGTGATTATGGTACATTCTATGCGGCGATTTAATTCATGTCATATAAACTATCCTTCAAATCATTAATCTGCGTGTTGCTAGATGGTAATGAGTAATGACTTTGAAAGGGGTGGTTGTCTATGAACCAAGCACTGCGACCTCAGGTCTATTGTACTATCCCCTAATGACGATGAAAGAACGATTATGAACGAGACAAACACAAACATCCATGCCCTAGGCGGGATTCGAACCCGCGACTCGCTGGTGTCGAGATCGGAAAGACCTGTGCCTTAACCCTCTCGGCCACGTTGCTAGATGGTACGATTCGTCTGGTTTTGCCAAATTCTGGCCTTTCCATCTGCCTGGTTTAAGAGAAATCTTGATTCATCTGATCATTTGCAACATGTTTCCTGTCATCTAGGATACAAGAAAAACGTGCGTTCGTTTTTTTTCCCCCTTTGCATATGATAACTGAAAGCTACTTTTTCTGATTCTAGAAAGTCTTCTGAGGCCTCTGTTTTCTATAACCAGGCTTTTTCGTCCACTATATGTTTTCCTTTTTCCTTGTCTTTCGCCATTGGTTTTATGATTTGCTTTTATAGTGATTATTGCAGAAAGATGGCGTTTGAAAAACGCTTAATTCAGCCTTTGGATATTCAGACTAGAGTATTCGAGCTTTTGCTGTGGAAGCGTTCTTCAAACATGAACGATTCTGGTCTGTAACGCAGCGAGATTTTCGACGACATTTTGACATTGGAGGACTGGAAAGTTCTGACACGCCAAATATATTCAGGTCTAGTGCATCCATTGTCAACAGAAGCCTCCTGGTCGCCCTCGAACACGGTAAATATACATAGAGTGCCTTACCTCCAATCGAGCTCACCTGAATGATGTTATCTGCAAAAAGTGACTTGAAAACGAAATGCGCTTTTCCATGATTTTTACAATTGTTTACCTAGTTATTATTTTGTAACTAGTGTTTTCAATTTTAGTTTTCAATTAAAGTGTTCATTTTCAAGGTATTAATTGTTTAATTGTTTCTGTCCCATTCTTTACATTGTGGACACGAAATTTTATGTACTAAATGGCTTATACACATTCCATAACAGATGAAATTATTCATTGGAATGTGAATGATTAGCAGTATGCAGGAACGTTCTCGGCATATCCAGGAGTATAAAGTCGTTGGTGTATAACCTCTTCGAGACAACCCTGACGTTTGTGAACACTTTACCAAGTTTATTCCTTTATGGCAGCCTTCCTGAAAATGTGTAATAAATTTTTTATTATTTTTCATAAGCTTGTCCTTATACGGAAGTTGTTGTTCTAAATTTCCCTAATGAATCGTTTGATATTCCGTCGATATCCAGGACGTTTTCAGGCCGGTGCATCATGGTAGCCACACAGCCTCAATATTAATCTTTTGACTATTTCTGAGGGGGATATCTGAAGAAGAAAGTCTTTTACAGTTAATCATAAAATATAATGCAAGTGACTATAATGACTTTTTTTCTCTCAGACATTGACAGAGGAATTGCTGTAAAATTACAGAGATTGGGACACGCTGTCTTGACGAAGTTATATACCAATAAGGTGAACATAATGAAGACATCCTCATGTATATTCCATTGAGTAAAAGAAACTTTTTATAAGCCATTTTCTGTATATGACATTTCGTATTACATTTACATGATGTTTTGAGGTTTGGTGTTGATATGATTATACTCTCCTTTGGACATTAAACTGCAAAGCCATCCAAAGAATCATGGAACGATGGTATCACAAGGAGGGGAACCGATGGTATCACAAATGAAAATGTTCGACGTCATAAAGCGGATACGAATCTCAAAAGGCATTGGACTGGACACATTGCCAGAAGACAAGACAACAGATGGACTATGGCCGTCTGCGACTGGTACTCAATGTTAAAAGACCTCGACGACGGCCCCGCATTAGATGGAGTCACGATTTTAGGAAACTGGTGGCCGTCAATTGGAAAAGCAAAGCCCAGGTTTGGAGGAGACCTTCATCCAGCAATGGATTGATAAGCCTTGAAGATGATGGTGACTTTGTTTGGAAGGTTATCTTTATGAGTTGTTCCGTTACCCATAGACCTGATATAGCAGTTCATTCTGCTCGATTTTCTGGCAAACTCGTACTACAAATTTTGACTCTATAATAATTCAATGCAGATTCTGCCCGTTTCCATTTGATGCCGGTTGTTAGTGTAAGACTTAGAGTTGATGAGATATTCTCTTAAGTCTTACATAATGCTTATGTAAATTTTTGTTTTCCTAATTTTGATGTTCCTAGTTTGAATAATTGTTATAGATGATATATTCAGAACAATCACAACAATTATTAACCTTAATTTCCCAGAAAATTATATAGAATTCTAAAAGCACCCCTGCCTCTTTAATAAGTATTGTCTCGTGTCATCTTAATACAACTTTTAAAAGATCACTTTCACTAAAGAGAGATCTACTACAGGACTAAAAAAAAGTGCTTGAGGAGACCAAAAAAATTTTTAAGGGTTATTAAGATCCCAATATTTAATGTTAGATGAAATATAGCGTAATTTACGGTCTAAGAAGTTAAAAAAAAATCTTTCCCCGACCCCCTTCTTTCTTTTTTCCTCCATTCTGAGTGACACTGCTGCATCTCTCTCGCTTTGTTAACGCCGCGTTTCCATGGCGACCGCGTAAAGCGATCCCATTTGCTACGTCAGCTGTAATTCATCGTAATTGGTTGCTTGGCTGCTCATCCTAAGGTCGTTGACTCACGAGCAATGGGAACCCAATACACACTCTCACACACACATAACACACACAATCACCGGCATACCCCTTTCGAATACTTGAATTGACCTTCTCCTCCCCCACCTCCCGTTAATGAAGTGTGACGCAAAACAGACAGAGAAATGACGGATTTCCGGTTTGTAGACGGGGCTTCCGCTCAACGGGAAGGAGAACTCGGAACAAAAGAATAAGGATAATTCGAAAACGTCTCTTTGAATGGCGAAGAAGAGAAATTACGTTTTGGGTTATCAGCGCGAAATGGAGACGGGGGTGGTAATTACAATTGAAAGCACCTCCTCTTTCAATTAAAATGGCTATCAATTGTTCTCTTTACAAACGTTGGGGATTTTTCGTCTTTGAATTTTCAAGTTTTCACCTCTTTGCCAATATCTTACATAAGAATGTCGTTTACGCGGGAACGTATGTTGAAAAAAATCAATTATGAGTCACTAGTGCTATTATGGTTTTCGGTAGTCTTCTTGTCATGCGGAGGTGTACTAAAACCCTTAAATACATCGATGTATAATAAATTTTAAATTAATACATAGATATTGTTAAATGGGAAGCCTTGTGAAACTGTGCGTGCGAAATTGATCGTGAGGCACAATCTCGTTTCACTTGTCTGAGTGAAAGTTAAGAAATTTCTTGGAACTTACCAAGCGAGGGGCAGGTGGGAACGAAGATAAAAAGAAAATTCGATTTGCTACAAGTGTTGGTTGAGTCCATTCAATTATCGAGTTCCTTTGGTGTCACTGGTGTTTGGGGATTCGTCATGGGAGACTCCTTGTTGGGGATGCGTCTATGGACTTCGATCGTTTTTCCACAAGAAAGTTCTCCTTTCGTCGCAATAGATTGTTTTATTTTATAACCTTGTTCTGTATTGGTTTAGTGTGGTTTATTCTATAGATATACAGGGCATTCCACAATGTCTTGCTATATTTATAAATTCCTTTGTCAATTGTTGTACGTTTTATGTGATTCTGTTGCTAATAGGAATCCCACACCTCGGAACAGTGGTTCTTTCCACATAAATATTAGGATCACGTACATAGAAAATGAAATATGTATGAAGTGGAATGACGTCCTAACCTTCAGTTTGGTGATTTGAGTGATTTCGAATGATGAATAGGTGGTCCAGCGATTGGATTAAGCATATCCAAATAGCTTTCTTTTTACGGTATTCACGATATTCATGTGTCTAAGGTCTGCAACGAATGGTGTAAAGCGGGGAAAACATACAAGTGAAACCACGAAGGCAAAAAAAAGAGGGTTGCTTGCAAATAAGGATCATAGAAGCTTTCCAGACTCCTAACAGCCAACCGAAAGGCCACAGTGTGGCAAGTAGCAGCAAATTTTAATGACGGTGCAGAGGGCAATATCTGAGAACAAACAGCGCTCGACACGGCAAGTCGAGTATCAGTGCTCTCTACGAAAAACAGAACATGCGCTTTCTTTTTTATCCACTTTTTCAGTAGGAAACCTAAACTGAAGGAACAAAAACGAAACAAAAACAAAGGAAAAAAACCCGCTTTCCTTCAGCAAAGGTCTACAAAGGTGGGTGCTCTATTCTGGCTCTTCCGTAACTCTGGGCAGGTGGATTTTCATAAAAATGATGGATCCTAAACACTTGGAATTAATTTTAGAAATGGAGGGATATGTTTCATAAACATGTATGGCCACGTTACCCTACTATCCTGAATCTAATGGAGATAGGAGAAATAGTGCCAATGACAAAGCAATGGAAATAGAAATGGCCTCCACTTAATCTAAAGGCCGACAAAAGTGCCATTATCAGTTAATCCCTGATAAGCTTTAAGGGTCTGATGGAACGATCCCAAGCAAGCAAAGATGCGGAGCTTCGCATTTGTGACTCGCATGCAATGTAAGAAGCAAATTCCTCGCAATTAACAGTGACGTT